>JZLH01S0125449.1:30711-47966 GCA_001188425.1 Eucidaris tribuloides
TCTGGTCAACTTACGATTTTCACTTTTTTAAAGCACTAAATAATCATTTTGAAATACAATTTTTTCAGGGCTTCATTTTTAGACCTCATCAGAGACACTGGTAGCATGGGGAATCATGCGGATCAGATTTTTTAACTGTGGTAAATGTTAGCCAATACCTTTAATAATCAGTTTGCATATCCATATCCCACAATTCAAACTTAAAATGGCATAGTTCTGCTATTTCTACAATAAACAAATTCATAACTAAACAGTGATTTCTAAACTTAAACACACACAAATATGGATTAAGAGCACATTTTTTTTTAAATCAAAAATTGCACATTTGCGAAAGGAAAGCCCAATTAGTTTGGTAAATGGTTGAAAATGAAATTCTTTGATGTTATGTTTTTAGATAGATCATTAATATCTATCAATGCGCTGAAAATGCTTCCCTCTGAAACTATTCAATTTTTTGGTGAGGGTGGGGACCCCGACATTTCAAATTCATGCATATACCACCACACGTTCTGCAATAATTTAAACATCACAATTTGTCACTATAAACAATTTTCTGTAGGTTTTATGTTTTCTGATGTCTAGGGTGACAATTGAATAACATGTGAAAGATTGACAAAAAAGTTGTCTCATTGACCAAAAATATATTTGGGCTTTAATTACTATTAATTAATTTATAAAATGCACAAGATATCACAATCTGACAATTTAATCTTGTAGATTACATCATTAATTCAATTAACGCCGATCGACATCCGGGATCTTTGGTGATGCGGGGATGGGAAAGGCTCCTCCTCAATGTTTATAGCTTTCGAAATATAGTAGTATTTTAGGGGTTGAGCGCAAATCACCTTGAGGTTGCACAGATAACTTTGCATAACTCGACATTGCAAATGCCTAATTATCGCTTATGTCGAATATTTGTGGCAGTCCTAATTTGCCCTGTGTTTTGTCAATAGAAAGCGTTTCTATTAAGTCGATTTTTTTTACTCGAATTTCGCCTATCTCGAATTTATTTTAGAGTTTGCAATATAATTTTGATGGTCTTATTGGATTGACCTTTTGATCTCTGCTTGTCATCATGACGTAAAGATGTCATAATTTTCCCATTCCCTCACTGCATTTCTCATTTCCCCCTAGATTGGCACAATCATGATACTTTTAGCCTTAATTTCCCCATATCCTCATCTCTATCATAAATTGCGTACAAAACTATAAATCGAATTTCGTCTAAGTCGACGTGATTTGTGGGGTCCCCAGAGTTTCGACTCAGGCGAAGTTGACTTCAATATTGCGGTCTCTTCTCGACTCTTTGCGTAGAAACGATACGATGGTTCTGTTTACTTTTGGCGTAACTGGACCCAGTATGCAAATGGATTTGGTGACGTGCGCGGAGAGTACTGGTTGGGATTGGAGAAGATCTATCGTTTGGCGGCCAGGACGGTGAAACTAAGGGTGGATTTGGTGAGCACGAGCAACAGCGCCTCCTACGCCAAATATAACTTTCGTATTGAAGATGCCAGTGATAGGTGAGTTTACCATTTAGTGTCTACGGTCGACCACTGTCAGAACCGCTGGCTCGCTACCGTCGACTCTCGATGACAGTCCGCATAACGTGGAATAGTGCTCGTTCACATGTACGAGAAGTCGAGATCAATGTATTTCTTGTTCTTTCATCTATTCACATCGTTCCCCCTGTACCAACAGTACATTATTTTCTGTCGAGAACATCAGGGTCTATCATGTATGAGTGCACCCGCTTACAATCCATTGTTTATTGGAGATCTGAAAATAATCCAGCAGCCTATGTATTATGATGCACATGTGTGGGTAGATGAAAGAACAGAAAATGCACTGTTCTCATACAAATGGATAGACGCTATTTCTTTTGTTCATGCAACTCTAGTCGACAGAAGCGAGGCAATGCTGGTGACGATAGTCGACTGTAGCAAGGGAGAACAATGAAACCCAGACAAACATCTGTATTAGTTTAAGTTTTAAAACCTGTCATTTCGTTTACCTTATGTGTTCTTGAAAAAAAGAAGAGCTGTTATCTTCATTAATTATATTTATACCATAAAAGCACAAGTTTGAATGTGTTGTACGTCAATTGGGAAAATCTGATGTAGATGAAAATTGCCTGTCAAAATCTGCATTATTTTGTTTTGTAATTCATATGTATATATGACGTTTCATGCGGTTTGTGCCTTAAAAAGTCATAAAATGTTCCAATTTTTTCTACAAAGGGGTGGCCCCCTTTGGTCCCACTTGGCTACGCCACTGGCAGTTACTGTTCTTTTTAGACTCATTTGTTCATGTTCCATGTAAAAGGCAGCTTTTCGGTTCATTCCATGGGAAGAAAATTGAACTTCGACTATGATTCACAAATAAGCTACATTTTCATTTTATTTTATTTAGGTATAAACAAATACAAATAAAAGTACAGCAACATAAAATATAAACATGCTATAATCACGTGTACACTATTTCGACGTAATAATAATCAAAACAAACAAAGGAAACAAGACATACATGCATACACACTACGTGATTACCTTTAACATAAGCAAAGTGAAATTGAACCTCAAGATGTAAATAAACAAAACAGAATCATACTGTTGATGGACATTGAGGGTCCTATAAAAAGCTAAGCTTGGATTTTGGGAAACCCTCAAAACAAAACAAAAAGAAAATAGTGATCATGTAGGATGTTTTCTACGTTTGAATGTTTGCCATAGGTGTTGCAAACAAACTGACGAAAGCAAAGTACAGAAGTCCGAATCTTTCGTGTTTGGTTACTCCCTGTACAGTGAAACGCAACCATCTGTGTCCAAGTATGATGGCTTAGTGGATAGAGCGTCCGCCTCACGTGTGGAACGTCGTGGGTTCGAGCCCCGGCCGGGTCATACCAAAGACTTTTAAAAATGGTACCTTCTGCTTTCTAGCCAGGCGCTCGGCATTCAAGAATTGAGAAGGGTAGTAATAAAATTTATGTTATGCAGGGCTCGCTGGAAGAGCAGTCTATCAGACTGAAGTGGCTACCCTGGGTAAATAAGGCGTAATTATTATTATTATCATCATCATCATTATCATTATTATTATTATATTGTTCACAGGTATCGTTTAAGGGTGTCTGGTTTTACTGGAACTGACGTGGACGGGTTTAATACCTATCACAATGGAAGACCATTTTCAACGAAAGACAGGGATCTGGGCTGTGCTCGACCCTATCGAGGAGCTTGGTGGTACCGGAACTGCTATACGTCCAACCTCAACGCCCTCTACGGTGTTTATCATGAACAAGGGATGAGTTGGAGCTCACATAGGGGTCGGTTCCGCTATATGAAGAAGAGTGAGATGAAAGTTAGAGAGCTGTAGTTTTGATCAGGCCGAATACGAGCATCTTGGCACAATACTTCGTCGCTTGTCCGGCAGAAGGGCCCATTATATGAAGGGCCTTAACAATTGATTTTCTCTAATTTGAGAAATGTTGCCTCACTTGAGATTGGCACTGACAAAAGGGTCTCAAAATATCACACTTCTTTGATTTCATGTGAAAAGAGCCAATAGTTCTCAAGTTACTGACAATTTTGTGTTAAGACCCTTCCGCCGGGAACATTTTGCTAGGGCTCTTCTGCCGGACAAGCGACGATTTGATTAGGGATTTGATATATCGCAATAATAAACAAAGGTCAAAACAATGACTTCTGATAAATATCAATTTCATAGTTGTATCACCGTAGTCAAACGAAGCATACTCTATGCTAAGGAGAACAGTATGGATATGTTATTAATTATTATTATTTTTTGATTATTATTATTATTATATTATATTATTATCGTCATATTAAATTATTATTATTATTATTATTATTATTAAATTGATTATTAATTATTTATTAACCAATCAATGATAGTATAATACACAAAACATACATATACAAATATACAACAATATATACAAACAATATACCATATTTACCAACAATATAACAACGCATATACATAAACAAAATAAGACAAGATAGGAGGAGAGCGAGCGAGTGCGGTCAGGGGTGGCAAAAGCCAAATTTCAATCTCTGTTGCTCGGCGAGCACTGCCACCAGCCTTGTATGTTTTACGAAACGGATGAAGAAGAAAGAGAAGAAATTAGAAGTAAGGAGGAGGGTAGGGGAGAGCGGAGGTCTCCCTGATAGGTCTAAAAATGAAGGCCGCTGAAAATCTCAGAGGAGTCGATCGTTAAGTCTGGTGTGAAGAAAAAGGAAAATCATTGGAGATAGGGCGACATTTCCAGTTTTCCACCATAAGACTGCAATGTGTTGCAGAATTCCTTTCGGCCGAGATGAAATTAATGTTGCCAATAGATTCTGGGCCGACTACAAGATTATTTGCATCATGGCACATATTGTACTAGTGCGACCAGCATAAACTGTCCGAACGTTTGTGTTCCTAAGGGTGAGGGTGTCCATTCAAGAGCGAGCGCGAGATATGTCAGGATAGCAAAGTTCGAGCGAGTTTCAACTCGCTCACAGTGAGGCGGAGGGAGATCTGGGTTTTACTTCTGCACTCTTGAGAGAGAGAATACCCAGATGAGGAGACAGGTAGTGAGGAGTAGCCGGGCGGCTCGGCACAGGCGCAGTGAATAACCGGATGACGCACAGAAAAGAAAGAAACGGTATTATTTATCCTTATGTTTAACCGGTTAAGGTGTGTGCAAAGGCGGTCAGACATAGAGGTTATATATCACTGTTATCTCATAGAGCGAGCTTCGATCGAGTAGAATGACACAAAGATCATTCATTTTGGTTACGTACTTGATTGTAGGGCTGTTTTTGTGAACCAAAGTAAATTTGGCACACACGCCAGTATTCACCTACGTGCAATTTTTTATGGGACGCCATTACAAGGAGGCATAGTTAATCTCTTTACAAAAGAGCTGAAATGTACTGCTTTGCAAAATTGACTTTAAGACCATTTAAGTATTGTATTGTCCAAAAGAGAACATGCTTTTAGATGAAGGGGTAAAAATGGCATTTTCTATTGGATAGTAAAGGAAAAAAGCAAAACAAATACAATATTAGCGTTCTGGTTTATTTCTATGAGCCACCCGGTATATCTCGCGATTTTTTTTCTCTCTTTCCAGATTTTTAATGATTTGGAAGTTTTTCAACAAATGAATACGTAAGACCTTGGACTGGAATTCAATCCAATTGAGTAAAAATTTAATAATGTAACATGACAAAATATATCATCTGAGATATGCAATTGTTCCTGATATCATCACATTTTGCTCATTAATGGAGGAAACATGGTGAACATTCATCCTCCCCCTCTCTACTTATAGTGAATTATTACGTGTTTGTATCCTGCATTTAAACAAATAAATACTAGTATACTACATGTAAATACTTTACAAAGTTTACTTGTCTCATATATAATATAATATAATATAATATAATATAATATAATATAATATAATATAATATAATATAATATAATATAATATAATATAATATGATATAATATAATATGATATAATATAATATAGTATGATATATATACATAAAATATAATATAATAAAATAAAATATAATATAATATAATATAATATAATATAATATAATATAATATAATATAATATAATATAATATAATATAATATAGTATAATATATATATACATATAATATAATATAATATAATAAAATATAATATAATATAATATAATATAATATAATATAGTATAATATATATATACATATAATATAATATAATATAACATGATGTAATACAATGTAACATAAACGTACATGGATTATAATTGTTTCTCTGTATATGCCACATTTATTTCTATTTTACTTCAATGTATCGTGTTTCTCTGTATATGCCACATTCATTTCTATTATACTTCAATGTATCGTGTTTCTGTGTATCGTTATTGTAGGTTGTTTATTATAGATCCATAAGTTGGAGCCGAAAGCTCGGATAGAATAAACTAGTGTGTATCTTAGCAACGTTCGTCTCACTTCGCCATTAATTGTTCTGTAAACTATCATAATAATGGATGTACATGTACACTCCTGCTCATAATTATGGAATATTTTGCCGATACTTAAGTTCTTTCTCCTATATCGTCCAAAATTTTCAAGACAAGTGTTTATTTCACGAAAACGCAGTATGTGAAGCAATTTTTGGATTTCATGAGATGACTAAACTAAAAACTAAAATACGTTTGAGCGCAAAATCAAATAAATATATATTTTTTTTTAAATCCACAACAAATCATGAAAAACCCCATTAAATTAAAGTAATTAAAAAAAACTGATAAATTTTGATCTAATGTCATTTATCATTAAATTAGCATCAGAATTGTCTGTTACAAGTCTAATAACGCGCGTAACCACCACGTGACCCAACAACAACTCTGAATACCGCCATTTATTAACACAGGTTTTAGCGTCGAGTCGGACGCTACAAAATGCTCAGCATTCCTAAAATACTTGGATTATACTTGTTTCACCTGGAGTGAGCAAATATTAATCCCAGATGTACCGTTCACGGAATAATGGCAACTTCTAAAATGTCTCTAAGATATTCCATAATTATGAGCATGAGTGTATTTGTATGGATGTATAAAGATGTATTTATATAATCAAAGGGTAAGTTATTTATGTAGATAAATAGATAGGTAGGTAGATAGATAGATAGGTAGATAGATAGATAGATAGATAGATAGATAGATAGATAGATAGATAGATAGATAGATAGAGAGAGAGAGAGAGAGAGAGAGAGAAGATAGAGAGAGAGAGATATTAGATAGATAAATAGATTAAAAAATCGATAGATTTATATCCGATGACCATGCATGGGAACCGGGAATGACCGCACATCTTTCTTATGTACACATCCATGGAGAGCGCCACCACGTGTCGATTAGAATTTATGCTACAGAATTTGGTCTGAGGTGCTTTCATGATTGTAGAAAATATTGACGATGACTGTCCATCAACTATTTCATCATTAATCATTTTTACAAAATCCGTATAAAAATAGGTTTCCCGAGGGACATATGGGCTTTCTATCTCCATTGTATTTTTCAAACCTAGTAGTGATGATTAGGCGAAAATTGCATCAAATGTAAGAAACATATACAAATGCAATAGAAATTATCTATCTCTGTCATTCTATTACGTGGGGGTGTCGATTTTGTATAAAAATGGTAACTGCTTTACAATTTAATGGGGTCTTTGACAATTATGTTCCCGATGGAATTTCATCAACAGCAATAAACAAAAAGGTACGTTTTGATATTAAACATGACATGACATTATTGTATTGCTTTTAATTTTGGGAATATTGACGAAAGACTATATCGATACACATCAATTAGTATTGGTTATTACACTATAAATTTTGTCATTTGGTGAAAAGATGCAGATCGATCGCCCATTTGTCATATCAAAAGAACAGTTATAGATTCCAGTTGTAACAATTTTATTATAAGGCGTAAGCTTGAATGTGTAACCTTGCCGTCCCAGTTTGATGGAATTTACATCAATGAATTTCAAAAGGTATTTAGAACTGCGATATTCATTCGTCCATTAAAAAATGAATGCGGTGTGAATGTGTTCGTGGTTGCCTGGTTAGTCTAAGTACCATACGTCGTAACATTTTTTTTTTGCGTGCAGGCCATTCAATTTTTTGTGTGATACTTCTAATTGTGGGCTCACTTTCGACTTGGACATTAACGCTGATGGTGGTACAAAAACATCATGGTAAGCCAAATATGATTATAATTATGATTCCTTCAGAGTTATGATAATTATTTAAGTGGTTTCTATGAGAAAATAAGATTAATGACACTGCCATACATTTTTTAACATCTACGGAGCTTGTTGTAACCTTCATCAGCAGTCACAATAGTAAAAAGGACTACTTACAATAATCAGTTGATTTATGGATTGAAAAGTGATAAAGCCCACCAATATTTTGGTGGTTCAGACCGGAAATATTGACTAAAATATCAAAAAAATAATGTTTGATTTCGCTAATTACAATTGTCGGACACATATCCAACAATATAATGGTTGACAAGTTTCACAATTTTAAGAAGGTATATGACTTAGCTCTATCGAGCTATGAGCCCCCATAAACAATTACGATTTTCAAACTTTAAGTTCATTACCATAAGGCAGCAATATTAAAATGTTTACGTCGTTTATTTGCATTAATTCTTTTTTTTTGGAAAAATGCAATAAATGTGTTACGTCTTCTTCACAAAACCTTTGAATATGAGGTCTTCGTATATTTTTCAAGCGATTTGTCGTGGACAAGACAATGAAGTAAAACTTTTACTTTGACTATTATATCAAAATTTATTTTGTTTACTTTTGCAACCACGAGAATGACGAATGACGAAAAAATATATGCCTAATCTAAACGAATACTTGCTCCGCTGATATTTGTAGTCTTGTCAGTATGTTTATATAAATTAAATGCATACTGAATCGATGCTCTTTGACCTAAATTAATTTCAGTGTTTCTCACAAAATGGTTCAATCGGGAGAAAATTATATTTCATATTAGATTTTCTCAACTGGGTTATTTGGTATCGTATTAAAGGGAAAATTAAGCAATCTTTCTGATAATTTTATCGCATCTAATTTACTTTTGACAATCAATAATTCTCAACTATATACATGATGTGCAACCGTTCGTATTGGACCCTCACAAACAGTAGGAGAGTGACTTGGCCGCGATCCAGCCCTAAAGATTGCACGAGTATCGTTTAATTGTTGGAGTGTACTCATTTGTTTTTCTGATCCTCCAGGTTCTCGATGTTTTATTTTGGCTAGGGCTGCTTACTTTTGTTAAGGGTGAGTTTATGATTGATTCTTATCGATGTACACTTGTATTTTTCTTTTAAAGGTGAACAGCGTATATGGATTCCATTGTTTAAACTCCAACTTGCAAACTTAGCGACTGCCTATTACTTAACAAAATATTCATCTCCTTATAGACAATATAATAAAGATCTTTTTAAAGCCAATTTTGCGACTACCTATATGGTCGATGGTGTAACAGAGAATTAACTATTTTCATTTCTTGTCAATAAAATTATAGCAAATGATGACATATCTTACTGTCGTTTGTTTCTTTTAAGTTTGCGAGTGTACATGCGGTACATGGATGCTCTGTCCCAACATAAAGTTTTCAAATAGAACCATTCGTCTTATTCCGAAATCCATTTCACCGAAACCAAGTGGATTTTCCCAAGGTGATCTGTCAAGGAAAGACCATGTCACTTGTTCCATACCAGGTATGATAAAATTTGCATATTTCTCCTCGTAATTGAATAATACTGATACTTCCTGTACTACCACAACCATCAACATCAAGAACAAGAACACAACCACCACTAATACTGCTACTACTACTACTACTACTACTACTACTACTACCGCTACTACTACTACTACTACTACTACTACTACTACTACCGCTACTACTACTACTACTACTACTACTACTACTACTACTACTTCTTCTACTACTACTACTACTACTACCACCACTATGCTACTACTTCTATGCTATATACTACTACTACTACTACTACTACTACTACTATTACTACTATTACTACTACTACTTCACTGCTACTAATACTACTGGTACTAGTGCTACTACTACTAGTACTACGAAAACTATATCTTTGATACGATGAAATACTATGATTTCTGCTTAGTTACCATCCACCCTTCTATCCGTATCACATCAGAGAAAATACCGTATAAGTCACTTGCTATATAGTTATAAGTACTTTCCAAGAAATGAAATTTGATTATTATCTAATGAGAGAAGTTTGAGACACAGTTTAACATGATTGCGGAGCTTTAATAATACCAACTGTCAAACTTTGATATCTCAGGTATATAAAAGAGATGAATTAGACAAATAAACATCCTAGAATACAAAAGTTTGGCAAGTTATGCTTCCACTAGCAATGTATACATGGATAAACATCACGTCTGACTTTTACCTTAGGGTGGAGTATAAAGTAGCCTGCTGGTAAACTATAACACAGTAGTCTGTGGCAAGAAATGGACAAGGTCAAGATGGTACACTCATAGATTTTCACTCTTTAAAAGCACTGAATGTTCACTTTGAGGTACAATTTTTTCAGGGCTTTATATTTAGACCTTACACTCATGCTCATAATTATGGAATACTTTAGAGACATTTTAGAAGTTGCTATTTTTCCGTAAACGGTACGTCTGGGATTAATATTTGCTCACCCCAGGTGAAACAATTATAATCTAAGTATTTCAGGAATTTTGAGCATTTTGTAGCGTCCGACTCGACACTAAAACCTGTGTTTATAAATGGCGGTATTGTTGTTGTTGTTGAGTCACATGGTGGGTACGCGCGTTATTAGACTTGTAACAGATACTATTCTGATGTTAATTTAGTGATAAACGACATATGATAAAAAATTATCAGTTGTCCGTGTTGTTTTTTTTAATTACTTTAATTTAATACTTTTTCATGATTTTTTGTGGATTTTTCAAAAAATAAATATATAATTGTTATTGCGCTCAAACGTATTTTAGTTTTTACTTTAGTAATCTCATGATATCCAAAATTTGCTTCACCTACTGCGTTTTTGTGAAATAAACACTTGTCTTGAAAATTTTGGACGATATAGGAGAAAGAACTTAAGTATCAACTAAATATTCCATAATTATGAGCAGGAGTGTATAAAAGACATTTAGAGAATGGAGGATTATGTAGCTCACTTAAAAAACAACAACTAAAAAAAAACTATGGTCATTGTTAGCCCGTGTCTTTGAAATATCATTTGGTGCTACAAGTTTATCGTGGCGTAAAAGCGCGGCTTGGAGCATTGAACATCAAAGCATTGCAGAACATTATGCATTCAATTGTCATTTCTTAGAGTTAAACATACATGATAAGCATTTATAATATCCAACCAGCTGAGATTTTTAAAACTGTTGTCATGTTGAATTTTGTCCTTAAATTTATTGGTATAACATGGCGGTACAGCAGCTGTTTTCTGGTTTATTTTCCTGGAAATTATGATTATCTCCACGTGGCCGAAAATCTATCAAATGTAATGTAATTAAAGAAAGTACGTGACTTTTCATCATTTAATGCTATAGGTTGCTTCAGTAACCCTTGCCGTCATGGCGCAACTTGTGTTGAAGGGCTCTATAACATCACGTGTATTTGCAAACATAATTTCCATGGAATTTCGTGCGAGATTGGTAAGAAACTCTCCGTTTTATATAACGTCCACTGAAGAGAATTCCTCTTAAGTGGCTTTCGGCATATGGTTTATTATTGCAGACACTCATTTTAAAACTTGAGAGAATGTCTGGGCCTTATAATGACGTTTAAATGGATAAATAAACAATAATCCCTGTAAATTACACTGTCAATATTAACGATATGTCTATGAAAAAATATTATTTCTTGTCATATCAGTCACGTTTACCTTCTCGGCAAAACGGTGCGCCATCAATAGACAAAGAGCTAAGCACTTTACGATGATTTCGATGTTTGAAGTGTAATTTTTCCAGGCCTTCATATACACACCACAACTAAAACATTTATAGCATTTTACGGCCCTTGCAGATTTTTATTTCATTTTTTGTATTGTAAACAGTGTTAAACAGTCCCTTTATAATAGGAATGATCCTTAAATAGTGCCATTCATAGTGAACAGGACGTTGATAGGCAGGCCTGCAGAAGTTTGAACACAGAAGTTCACCCTAAATAAATCAGTCATTGTGGTCCAGCACAAACTCGCATAGGTGTAATACCATTTGATAGGAGTGAGTGTAAGCAGTTTTGTAATCAGAACGCAGAAAATTCAAGGTCAAACCAAAATATTTCGTTTGATAGGGATATCTAAGGAGGCGATGATCACAAAGCGAAGATATCTTTACTGATACAGGTATCATTTTCTTTTCATCAACAAATTCTAAGAGAAATAACGAATTTTAAAAGAAATACAAGAAATGTTCCTGATAAAATAACCCACCTGTTGTCAAATACCGAAATTTTCCTTTTAAAGTAAAGGCAGTATCGTATTCATTATTTTTATCTCTTCCTCCTCATCCCCTTCGTTCTCACCCCCCTCCTGCTTCCCTTTCCTCTTCCTTTACTATCCTCCTTTTACAGTTACATAATATGTCAACTACCTACTGGTTACAAAAGATGTAAGTCAGAGTATCAATATTAGCCTTTTGACAAGGCCGTCTCGTTGTATTAAGGGCGAACGAAGCGAGCCCAGCCGAGCGCGCAGCGCGAGGGCCTTTTGAGATCTGATTCCAATTCTTATGTTAGACCTTTTAATTACCGAATTTTGCTACCCTATTTTGGGTAGCAAAAATCAACCAATCAGCGTGTCTGTCTACTTGATCCTACGTTGAATATGCAATCATACTAGGACCATGTTCGTACAGATTGTTGCTGTAACACGAAACGATTTGGAAGCGTTCATTATTTCATTAGGCGAAATGATTCACAAACGCAGATTTTTGCACGCCAAATTGGACCTTACGAAACAAAATTTAAAGAAAAATGCTTCAAATACTGTGTTCAAACAATGAACGTGTACTAATTTGGTGTTTGATGGTATTATATTGTAGTAACCAACACTGAAGGAATTTCTTTCAACCCACAGAATAGTTGACAAGGCCAATACAGGGGATCGTAGTGCGCAATTTCATTGGTTGATTCGAACAGAAATCGGTCGTTCCTTTGGTCATGAATAATAATTACTTTTCGGATGCCAAGCAGATCCCAAAAGGCCCTCGCGCTGCCGCGCTCGGCTGGCTCGCTTCGCTCGCCCATAACAGCGAGAGGGCCATGTCAAAAGGCTAAGTATCACTATGCGTTTTCTACGACTTTCAGGTGAGTCCTGCAAGGCCTACTATGACGCAGGGCACACAAGTAATGGAGTATTCTCTATAAATCCAGGAAGACTGGGCACATTTGATGTCTACTGTGACATGGATACAGACGGAGGTGGGTGGACCGTTTTTCAGGTAATTAAAATATATTCTTTTGATTTTATTTCTGGGAGTGTAGGCTGATTCTCCTGGCAATCAAATGTTTTCTTAAGTAATAGAATAAAACAAAATTAAACATAAAGTGTCAAAAATGCGCAAAATATAGTCATCCACCGTACATCAATTTTGAATGTAAAATTAATTTTGATTGTTGCGCAAAGTAATCAAATCTTATGACCATGACTGGATTTTATTGTTATCTTTTATCTTTTATTCATTCATTTATTCATTGACAATAATATCTGTTTATTTTCTATTTTATTTAATAAGAACTAGGTTACAATTCAGAAGAAGAGACGATTTTTAATGGAGACTGAGTCATAGTAAACGACTTATTAATGAATCATTTGTTATGGCCATTGATCGAATGCTGCATTATTAACATTTAGCATGATTATGTCTTTTTTGAAAACGTATTTACCTATTTCATTTTTTTTCTGTGGTCATGAGGTCTTCTGAAGTAACATGTGGTCCACCGTTTCTGTCATTACATAGAAACGATATGACGGCTCTGTGGATTTTTATCGCAACTGGACTGAGTATGAAAATGGTTTCGGTGACGTAAACAGTGAATACTGGTTAGGATTGAAGAAGATATCCCGTTTAGCAGCCAGCACCGTAAAACTGAGGGTCGATATGATGAGCGTGAGCGGTGCTATTGGTTTCGCCAAGTACGATTTCAGTATCGCAAATGACAGTGACAGGTGAATTAAGAATCTGAGGTTCACACCAAGAAAAAGAGCTTCAACTTTGCACCTTTAAAGGTGCAGACCAATGTTTGCACCTTTCATAAAGGTGGAAAGTTGCCTTTGCACCTAAAAGGTGCAGGAGTGCATCATGAAAATAAAAGTCTTTGGTATAACCCTGTCGGAGCTCGAACCCACGACGTTCCGGACGCCATTAAGTTGCTTATTTACACCTGTATAAATTGTGTTAAAGCTACATCATCTTAAACCTTTAAGGTGCAAACTTGCACCTATTGGATGCAAAGGGTAGACCTAAGAGGTGCAAATGTTTACCCGCCCATGCAGCGGGGGGAGCGAATAATCGTGAAAGGTGCAAATTTGCTCGAATAACTCGGAGGAAATGTCTCTACACCTTTCAATGCAAATTTGCACCTTGTGCGCACCTTTATTTCTTAGTGTGTTAAGTAAGTTGCAAAGGGCATGTTTAGATGTTACTACTATACATGAATTGTATAATTGTGGGAAGTCTGCTTTTCGGTCATTTACAATGTAAAACGACGTTAAATCATTCTTGTGTTCGTAGGTATCGGGCCAGCTTCTCATCGTATACCGGAAATGCTCTGGATGGGCTCGCCTACCACAGCGGACAGGAATTCTCGACATACGACAGGAATAATGTGGGATGTGCAGTCGGCTATCATGGGGCGTGGTGGTACAACAATTGCTACACCTCGAATCTCAACGGTGAATACGGTGAATATGATGATCACAAGGGAATTGGTTGGAACTCTGTTAGAGGTTCTTATATTTATATGAAAATCACCGAGATGAAACTTCGAGAAGGGTGATCCTTGGAGACAGGCGCAACCACTCTAATGCTATTACGCAAATGGATTTTATTCATACCTCTCTTCTTTCATTATATTTAATCGTATCGACGCCAATGGAAGTGAAATGTGATAAAGAACAAGTAAAAGAACCCATTAGAACGCCATTTAATACCTCTGCGTAGAACACATAATAAACATTCGTTAGCGTGTTTTCAACTTCTATTGTATTAATGTTGATGGTCCCCACCCCCCGGGGGATGTTATTAAAAGGTGTACACCATGCTCATGTATGTATGGACTTTCAAAATGTATTCAAACCTGAAGTGATACCCTTTTCAAATAAGCCTTCTGTTAAAACTATGCCTCCTTTCCCTAATTTTGTCGAGTTTACACCCCTTTCACTGTACCTGCGTATACATCGCCCGTCCGTAAAAAAATAACACCTTTTACGCGGTTTTTTCACACACGCATGGTGTACACCTTAATAACAGTGACACCGATTCTCTCTTTGCATAAACATGTCACGAATTGAGTCAAAATTGGTATTAATTTTAAAAGGGAACTCCTGACTAATGTAAATTATTTCGAATAAAACTGGAAAATCAGAGGAATATATGAGTGAAGGGCTGATTACAATTACAATATTCATAGTATATATTACATATATATAACAGATTTTAAATTCCAAACATCATTGAAAAACTGTCAACGTTGTTGCATATACTGTAGGCAGCCTTCTATTATTTTTACACACGAGATATAAGCAAATTTTTCATTTTCTTGAGTGTGTGTGCCATGAGAACACTTACTTCACATAAGATATCTTGAAAAGCTGTTAGTCTTTATAAATGGAGTTAGTCCGGCGGTTAAGTCTAAAATATCGACCGAATTGTTCACTTTTGTCTAAAAGCAACCAATTTGGCTCAGATGTGTGATTGATATATATAGTAACAAATTTAGATATTGGGCCCGAGATTTTGCCAAGGAGAGCGTGCATGCCATTTTATCAAAAATGGCCGCCGTTGAAAAATTTTTTTTTAGAATTGAGATAACTTTGTAACGGAACTTTATTTGTGCACTGTGATATGAAATCACTATTAAAGGGACTAAATTTTTCTACAAGATGATACCCTATTTAAGAAGATTCAAGTGCATTATAGTTGAAATTTATGGGCAAAAATTTTATTTTTCACGATTTTTTCCAAAAATATGAATAATACTCCAAAATATATTTCCATATATTTTAAAAACTCTTTCAATTTATGAAATCATGTTTTATCAAAAACTGCCCACATATCATGTCAATAACTTGTAAAAATTCTAGATTCATTGCTGTATGGAAAATGAAATTATTGCAATCCAAAGTTGATACATTGATATTTAGTTAAACCGTACAATGCATAACCCAATTTATCAATGGGTGTTATATCAATACGTTGTGTACAAGGGAAGTATGATAATGTACAGAAATCAGTTCTATTCTAAGCAGCTTAATTAGGCATATCAAACCTATTGTTAACTTTTGTCTAAAAGTACCAAACTTGACACAGACATTAATAAATATATAATAAACAAATTTAGACATTGGGCCTTTGAGAAATTTGCTCAGGAGAGCCGTGGCAGCCATTTTCCAAAATGGCCTCCATTTCACATTCCTGTATAATTATGATTTGCCATTCATTGCCCATTCATGATGAAACTGTACACTACACGGAAATACACGTTTCCTTTAACTAATTAGCTATCATTTCTAGATATCATTTTAATCAAATAATTACTAAAGTTGCCAATTTAAAGAGATTCTTATCAAATAAGAAAATAAAACTAAAATCTAAGGTTAAATCTAAAAAAAAATGAAAGTAGTGCTTTGGTACTTATAAAAATCATTTCCCAAAATCATTTGCAAAATTATCTGTACGTTGCCAACCTGAAGACCGCAAAATCTTTATACATGTAATAATAATAACAACAACAACAACAACAACAATAATAATACTACTACTACTACTACTACTACTACTACTACTACTACTACTACTACTACTAATAATAATAATCCTCATCAACATAATCATCATGATAGGCTAAATATATTACTTTACACTATAACATCAAAAGTACAAAAAACAAACCCTTAAGTACAAAACAAACCTAACGACACATACCGTACGCGCGCGCGCGCGCACACACACACACACACACACACACACACACACACACACACACAAACATTATAAACATTATCGGAAGATCTATATCTAATGGGAATGAGAGCACTCGTACTAGTGCCAAATCTGCGTGTGCAACAACCTCTTCATCGTATAGTGTTGAAATCGCAGTGAAAATATACTTACTGTCTCTGTCTGCAGAAACTGATTATCTGCGCCCTGAGGAGCCTTGACATAATTATACCGATATTACCCCCTCTCCCCATTTCGACCACACCACTCCTCCTTCTTTGATTGGTTGTAACATGGACCTAGAGTAGTAGGTCCATGGTTGTAATCAGGGAATAACCAATCTGAGATGAGAGTCGTAGTCAAAGAGGTGGGGGTTAGTTGGATTGTTGTGATATCATTTTTTGTCAAGCACCTCGGGCCGCAGATCGCCAGTCTTTGCAGACAATTAGTTCATTTCACTGCGA
>JZLH01S0125485.1:0-12867 GCA_001188425.1 Eucidaris tribuloides
AATTCCAATGGTTGTCCGTACGATAAATCGGGCAGCGATCATAGTTGCACACTGGCGATCAGCCTGGCGATAAATCGTCCGTCCAACTCATCGCCAGGTAGTCGTAAACATGCTAAGTGTGACCAGGCCTTACAGGATTACAGCAGCTGTAAGCTTACTTAGCGATAGCTCATCGTATATTGCAAATACACTTATAAAAATCAAACAATTTGCGAAGAAATTCCTCCTCCAAAATTAAACTGCGGGGCACACCTTTTGCGTGTGCGCCATTCTGCATTCCTACAAATTAACATACAGTTTCACCACTGAGTGCCCCTATATAAAGCATAAATTTCAAGTCGGAAAGAGGCTTAAAAATTTGACCTGAATAACAGGCTCGTAGCCAAGGGAAAGGGATGGTGTTTGGGTGCGTATGTAACCCCCCCCAAAAAAAAAAAATAAATAAATAAATAAATAAATAAATAAATGAAAAAATAAAAATAAAATTAAAAAATAAATAAATAAAAATAAAAAATAAAAAATAAAGAATCTGAAATGTCCATAAAAAACATTAATCATTTTAATAATTAAAGGTTTTTGACAACTGCTGAATGTTCGTTTTAGGAAACAATAGAGTTAACAGAGGGTCAAAATAAACTTATAAAACCGCTAAAACTCATATGATCTTCAGGGGGCTCCGCCCCTGACTTTCGACAAATTATCGCCATGCTTTGAAATTACCACCTGTCATCATTTCATGAAACCAAAAGTTATACATGTATACTTTCGGAAGTGTCCAAAATTGAAAGCGGTGTGATTTTTAATCATTGTTGACTGTTAATTAATTTGCATGAAAAATGTTAGCAGAGAATCAAAGTACCCACACGAAACTGCTAGAACCCGAAAGCTTCAGGTAGCTGCGCCCCCTGACCCCCGCCCGAAACCTATAGGGATTCTTAGCCGGCCCCTGGACCGGATGGTCAGCCCCCACCGCAGCATGAAGAAAACAGTTTTGTGCCCCTGTTCATAGGTCTGTTTTCTTGACATACGCACCCCTTTGAAAATTTCTGGCTACGGGGCTCTTCAAACATGTTAAACACTTTCACAATTCCGTTCGTGCTCACATTACAGTATAGTTTGTTTCAAATTACTTTGAAATAATACACCACAAAACGCGATTTTCTTCTTGGAATTTTAAAAGTCTCTCAAACCGCTCGCTCGCTGTGCTCGCTTGCGGAATTGCTTTTTAATTAGTTATGAAAAATACAATGCCAAAAAAATATGTATTTCTTAAAGATTACATCAACATGTTTTTTAACAAAATTACTGAAAATTGTCACACTTCAAAACAAAAATTGCCAATCAAACGCTAATATTTCAATACATCTACACTCTATGCAGTGATTTTATTTTTACACCATACAAAAATGACAATTTCCGTTCAGCGACTTGGTTACCCCTCAATGAGTTGACCCACGGAACGCCACTGTCTTAACGTAACTTTTTTTTCTTTTAACTTTATATGGCTATCGTGGTGACGGGTCATAATATTTCTGATGAAGGTTGCTATTGACAAATAGCTTGCTGGATGCTAATCAGGCATAGCAACATTAAATGTACGCAAGTTGCATTGTAACTTTTATTGTACTTGTTAAAACAGTTCAAAGAAATATTTTCTGGCTATACTCACGCCTTAACCTACCGCAATCCAATTTAATCAAATGAAAAACAGCTAATTTTTGGAATAGCATCAATTTACTCTTTAAAAAACACTTCAATGAATAATTCCAAATATAGATCTAAGCAGCATGTTTTTGAAAACTATCCATAACACCTTAAACTGTCGCCTCGGAAGTTCATGGAGCTATTACATGGCACAATGGCTTCCCGTACACGATTGGTTAAAGGGAAATTAACAATCTTATGTTCCTCTTATTGTATTTGTTAGTTTGATTTCTAGTGGTGTGTATGCGTTCGTCTTTTATAGACCGGCATTCCAGAATGTTTTTCCATGTGAAAAGTGCCCCAACAACTTACCCCCAAGGTTTGAAATTGTTCACTGTGGAGGCATTCCCGCCAATTAGCCGTTACATGTGGCCACCATTGTCCTAAACCCTTATGATCCGCGATTTTCAAAATATCACACGGACATAATAGGCATGCTTTCAAGACCATGGTGTTCATCACCACTGTATATTTCGTTTCCTCGAATATAAGTCGAATTGGTCAGTTTACTAGAGGACGGCCTTGATAAAGTAAAACGGTCTATCTTGAAAAAAAAAAATCTAAAACAGAAAAAAAACTGTGTGGAGAAAAACGTATATGAATTTCAAACCAATGAACATTTCATTTGAGGGAAACGGTGTGTTAAGTTTTGTATAACAATGAATTATATAAAAACATGACTGAAATGAAATAACCTTGTCACATTGATTTATTTCAAAATTAAAACACAATTTATCTAGTTTGGCCGTTTTACTGAAATGAGCGATTAGCACGCAAGAGCTAGTAGATATGGTAAAACGGCCTATCTTTGAGATAGACCCTTTTACCATATAAATGATGAAGGTGGGTGGCGCCGTTAAAGGGTCTATCTATAAAGCAGCCAACATGGTTATTGTCTGTTGTGGTGAAACGGTTCTCTTTGAGATAGACCGTTTTAACCATATCAACTGCAGAAGATGGATAATTTGGTATCAAAACGAAGGTTTTCTGCTTGGAATTAGCGGTCTGTAGAAAAGAAAAAAAAAAAACACGGACAACTTCCGCGTTTTGACCCCCACAATCAGGAAACGTCCATTCAACACAGCACGTTATCCAATCGAGCCACATAAAGCAAGCCGGTGGTTGTCCAGATCTTTACAATCTTTATTTCCTTAAAGGGAGAAGGAGCCGGCAACTAACAGACATAAGTTAAGAAAATATCTGAGTTCCTGCCAACCAATCAGATCGCACGTGCACCGGATTGAATGTGACCATGCGTGACCGATGCATGCCACCCGACGTGTGTTTAGTCACGCCATTGGCTAATTATGCACTGTTTGAAACGCATAATGCTCCTCCCCCTACAGCTATTTCTACAAGTTTTATCCCCACATAAAACTTGCCAAAAGACGTAAAATAAACACAATATGAAAACTAATTTTTAGGGCCTTTGCTGAGGGTGTGTATCACACAGCACCCCTTATTTAGGCTGTCTTTATCACCATGTACCATATTTCTCACAATACTCACAATGTCATTTATTTTCTCAACTTATGGCTGTTAGTTGCTGGCTCCTTCAGATCTCCCTTTAATTTGAAGGGGAGCCTGGCGGAGGGTGTTTGTGTGTCCAAGGAACGTTTCGAATTCTCTAAATCTAATAGATGACTGAATAATCCTCACCTCATTCTTCGAAGGTTCTTGCTGCTCATTCTCCATTCCGAAGAGAGAAGTTTCTGGTACAAATATATCCGCTCTGCGTCTGCTTTCTTAAAGTGCCATAACTTCTTGGTGAATAGATGTAGTCTAAAACAAAATGCATGAAAAGAAAACTAAAATAAACTTTATCTGTCTCATGTGTTCTTATAAGAATGTGACATAAACTACTATTGTCAATACAAAATAATATTTTAGCTACGGAAAAAATTAATTCTAGTATTCATGTTCCATTGTTTTCGTATTTAATGTTTCTTATATTTAAATAACAATAAGTTTAAAATATCTTTACAAGCACTGAAACCCAGAATTTATTTGCCAAAAATGACCAGGTGTCTTCTTATGATATTTGGGTAGCACATCCCTTGACACATTTGAACAGCGATTTTTTGAGTGTTGTGAGTGGTGGAACGTGACGCCAGAGTCAAATGACCTGAATGAC
Organism: Eucidaris tribuloides; assembly: GCA_001188425.1. Lineage (NCBI taxonomy): Eukaryota > Metazoa > Echinodermata > Echinoidea > Cidaroida > Cidaridae > Eucidaris > Eucidaris tribuloides. The sequence continues at coordinate 3,839 of JZLH01S0125485.1, forward strand.
CCCCTATTCCTATGTGTCCTGTTTTCTGCTTATATTTTCTGAACAGATACTTTAATTTTTGCGTCATTGGTGTCTAATGAAAGATATTTAAAATATCTATCCAACGATACCTCTTGTGATGAGATTTGGTAATGTTAAATTCTTCATTTTGGGCAAAAAACTCAAACATTTCACATCTGTTCGTATTTTTGTACAAATTGACCTGAAATTAAATGAATAAGTAAATAAATACATGTAAAATAACTGCATTCTGCTTGAATAATGTGTTTGTTGTTGTTTTTGTGAGTGTGTATACGTGCACACGCATACCGTAAATGTTAATCGTATACGTTATGATACGCCAAGGTGTGCGTTTTGTACGTGTGTGTGTGTGTGTGTGTGTGTGCGTGTGTGTATCTGTGTGTTTGCATGTATACGTATATTTGTGCATTTGTATTGTATGTGTTTGTGTATGTGTGTTTGTGTGTGTTTGCGCGTGTTTGTTTGTATATATATATATATATATATATATATATATATATATGTGTGTGTGTGTGTGTGTGTGTGTGTGCACGTGTGTGTGTGTATGCGGTTTGAATCGTGGTAAATCAGATGGTGATGGAGGTTTAGTTTCAGATCATTTTATACATGGCACCACAACACTCAATGTGTGGCTGGCATGTTTAATCAAATGCATGCTTGTGCACGGTGTTTGTCCGAATAGTTTGTCATGTGGTACAATGATTCCAATTCCTAAAGACAAGAGAAAGCTTTTAGGGTGTTCTGATAATTATAGGGCAATTACCTTGGGAAGTTTTGTGGGTAAAATATTTGATTCTGCGATTATGCTGAAGGCAAATTTGGCATTAACTACTTCAGATTTGCAATTTGGTTTTGAAGAAACATTCATCTCCTACTGATTGTACACTTGCAATGCTGGAAACTATTTCGTATTATAATTGCTGTAAATTTAATTAATGTGTTGCTATGCTTGACGCATCGAAGGCATTTAATAGAGTTAATAACAGTAAACTATCCAAGTTGTTAATAAAAAGAGAAATATCACCTCTGAGTCTTAGATTTTTGATTAATAGGTACACAAATCAAATCATACAGATTAAGTGGGGAATCCACAAGTCTACAAAGTTTTCTGTATTTAATAGAGTCAAACAAGGAGGTGTATTAACTCCTATTTTGTTTTCAGTTTATGTGAATTAACTGCTCGTAGAACGTGAACAATAAGGGATTGGTTGTAGAATTGGTAACTATTTTGCGGGATGCTTAGCATAATTATGCTGATTATATACCTCTTATGTCACCCACTTAGAAAAGTTCGCAAATCATGTTACAAATATGTGAGAGTTTTGCCACAGAATTTGATATCATTTTCAATGGATCTAAAAGTCAATTTCTTGGTTTTTTTTTTCATCCTGTGGAAACAGCAGCTCCAGGGAATGTTCTGTTGTTACCAATGATACTAATGTGTCAAATATCACTTGGGTCACCATATTTCAACTATTGACAAAAATAGTCTGGCTTCAGCAGCTACTGCTCAGATTTGGAAACGTTTCAATATGTTTAGATCAGATTTTGGTCATATTAAATCATTGGTGCATGGGACATATTTGTGGCAATTAAGAGGTAAAGCTGTATTGAACATATGCACCTGTTGGAGGAAAGCTCTAAGAAAAATTTGGAGCATTCATAATATGACTCATTGTGAGTTGGGAGCTTTACTGTCTAATTGTCAACCTCTTGAGAATGCTTGAAGATATAGATTTCAAAAGTTTATTAACAGAATCATAAAGACTGGTACTGGATTCATAAGAATGTTTGTAAAAAAACAAGAGGCGGAAAGGAACCAATTTTGTACATTTTGCGATAATTTAAATGAGGTGAAATATTTTTGAGTGAAATTTAGTAAGAGTGAGAATCGTGATGTCACGGTTAGCAAAGAAACAGCTGTGAATGTTATAACAAAACTTATTGAGGTTAGAGATCAGGAAAGTGTTTGTACCATGTTAACTGGGGAAGAAGTGGGACAGTTGATAGAATTCCTTTGTATTTTCGAGTTTCAATTTATTCTTTTTTCTCTCCCTATTATGTACTTATTTGTTTATTTCTTTATTGTTCTTCTCAGAGTATGTTCTTTTGCATGTCTTAATTTGTCGGGTGGCCGGTGGGGGGGGGGGCTGGCACGTGTTCCCGGCGGAGGGGTCTTGACACCTTATTGCCTTTGAATTTGAGGGTCGTTGATTTTTTTTCGTGAGGGGTCTGAATAAATGGAGAGTTGTTCGGGGGGGGGGTGGGAGAACATTTATTGTTGGGGCCCTTCTTCTGGGAGTATGTGCTACGGTCCTTTTGCAGGACATGCGATGAATCGTGAATTTGGGTCTTTGATTGAAGAGTGTAGAATAAGAAGTACTGAAGTCACATAATACTACTTTTGAGAAACAAAGGCTCAAATCGCAAACTTGACTGTGTCATTTCGGACCTAACTGACATGAAGTATGAAAAAGCTGCCACCAAGAAGGATGTTGTAGAGCTAACACATGCCGCTGAGGATTCATTCGCTCGTTTTTCTCATATCGAACCACGCAAAATTCCAAAAATGGAGGACGATGTCGAAAAGTTTCATGCTGAAATCAAGGCGAAACTCGTGCTCCAACAGATCGGATTCACTAGCGCAAACAAAACCTTTTGATTTATGGAATATCTGAAGAGCCCGAGGAAAATGTATTGCAAAAACTCGCGGGAGTGTTCGTCAGGATTCTTTCAATTATCCAGAAGTTGCAGCCGAAATACCACTAGTCAATGCCCGGTGGCGTACCGTGGGTCAACTCATTAAGGGGGCACCCAGCCGTGCCTTCAAAATTGTATTTTCAGATTGTGGATGTTTAGCGCTGCGTATACGCCAAGCGTACGTTAGTGGTACTGAAGATATTGTTTTTTGTTTGGCAATATAACCGTTTGCAGAAAGTTTTAGTAAAATTGTCATTTTTTAAATTATTTTTGCAGATATATATTTTGCATTATGGATTATGAGAAAGTCTTCGACTATGTTGAAACCTGGGCAGTTCTGGAGGCACTTAAGCAGCAAGACATCAACCCCAACTACTTGAAAGCAATCAAAGACATCTACCCTGGCAGTTCAACTACTGTTAAATTACACAAAGAAAGCAACAAAATGCCAATAAGGAAAGGATTGAGGCAGGGAGATACCATATCTCCAAAGCTCTTTACAGCATGCTTAGAACACATCTTCAAAGTCATCAACTGGGCAGATAAAGGTATCAATGTTAATGGGGAGAAACTCCATCACCTCCGTTTTGCAGATGATATCGTCATCATAGCTAATAACTTCAGTGAAATGGAAAGTATGTTACAAGAGTTAGACATAGCAAGCAGGAGAAGAGGACTGAAAATAAATATGAAAAAGACCAAAGTAATGGCAGATTTATCAGTTGAACACAAACCAGTCATCATTAATGGAACACAATTGGAACATGTATCTGAATACATCTACCTGGGTCAACGATTCACACTTACTGAAAGAAATCAAGATAATGAAATAAGGAGGAGGATGAAAGCAGGCTGCCAAACATTTTGGAGATATAGCCACTTCATGAAGGGTAATCTGCCATTGTGTTTGAAAAAGAAAGTGTATGACCGGTGTATTCTCCCGTCAATGACATATGCATCAAAAACATGGTCTTTAACAACTAAAATGGAGAGAAAGTTAGCAGCCGCACAACATAACATGGAGCGAAGTATGCTGAACATCACTTACAGAGATCGCAAAACCAATAAATGGATTAGGGAGCAGACCAAGGTCAGGGACATAATGAAAGTAAGAAAACAACGTAATTGGAATGGGCTGGCCATGTCACCAGAAGGACAGATGGAAGATGGAGTACGCAAATTACCGAATGGATACCTCTTGACGGAAAAAAGGATCAGAGGCAGGCAAAGAAAGAGATGGAGAGATGAGATACAGCAATTCTGGCATGATACCAACTGGTATAAATATGCGAGAGAAAGAGAGAAGTGGAGAGACCATGCTGACGCCTTCATCCAGCAGTGGATTGACAATGGCTGAGGAAGAATATTTTGCATGTATGCCATAATTGGCATCATGAAAATCCAAGGAGAAAACAAACGCGTTTTGTGCTGTATTCTTTCAAAATAATTTATACTACAATGTGAACACAAACTGAACTATGCAGTGGGGTACTGTGTGTCAACTCCTCCTCCTACGGTACGCTGCACTGAAAATGTATATCTTCTATACAGGAATATGTTTATATATTTGTTACAAGTGATTAAAAGGCAATTCTGCGAGCGAGCAAAGCGAGCGAGCCGTTAGAAAAAATGAATCTCTAATTGAAGAGTTTATTTCCAAAAGGGGGTAGATCCACTTTTCAGCATTCTGAGAAAAATTAGGTTTTCTAATTTACCCATATTGCAATATTTCTGTGTAAAACCAACTTGACACTAAAAAGTACCACACAATTTTAATGTAAAACCACACTTAGAAAAAATCTGTGAGTTTTCAATTTTTGAAAATGTTTGCTTTTATTTTTTGTTTAATTGGATCTACCCCCTTTTGGAAATAAACTAACTGGATGTACCCCATTTTGAAAGTAAAAGTCAGTTTTAGTTGCCTTTTTTTTAGAACTTTTAGCTTGAATTTCGCCTTCTCATTTGTGTTATGTTATAGAGCTGTTAAAATTATATGGATTTTGACAGAAAATGAAATTTGATAAAAAGTGGATATACCCCCTTTTGGAAACAAACTCTAGTTATTTCCAAAAGGGGGTAGATCCATACCATTCTAAGGAAAATGATTTTTTTTAAATTAATCCACATTGCAAGGTTTCTGAGTTAAACCAACTAAGCCAAACAAAGAACCCCACAATGCAAATGTAATACCACACTTATAAAAAATATGTGACTTGTTATGTATTTTATTTGAATTTTCTTAATTTTTATGTGTTGGATCTACCCCCTTTTGGAAATAAACTGAAATGGATCTACCCCCTTTTGGAAATAAAGTCATTTTTATTGCCCATTTTTTACCACTTTTCGGTGGGAATTCCAACTTTTCGTTTGTGTTATCTGATAGAGATTCTAAAATTGTATAGATTCATGTAAAAAAGTCACATTCGATGAAAAATGGATCTACCCCCTTTTGGAAATAAACTCTTCAATTAGAAAAAGCACGTTTTATGGTGTATCCTTTTAAAATACAGTGAAATCTGTATATAAAGACCGCCCAAGGGAGACAATAAAACTGGTCTTTAAGTACAGGTTCCTGTGATCACACATTTCAATGAAAAGCACTTTCGAAGGGAAACCAAAATTGTGGTCTTTATAGATTGGTTTTCCTTCTATGCAGATGGTTGCCAGAGCAGGCTTTACTGTAATTCGAAATAATCTATACTGAAGTTTAGGCACAAATGGAATTATACAAATGTTATAAACACAACAAAAAAGTAACTACCCCCTTTATCAAAATACCATAACTTTTTAAGAAACGGTTTTGAGCAAAAAAAAAAGGGCAAGGTGTTTCTGCACTAATTGACTAACTTCTATGTGAAAATGTGATTGATCCATAAAGTCATGCATGAGTGAGCACGTATAAAAGCAAAAATGTCACTTTTCAAAAGTCACATGGGTCATTTCGAGGGATTTGTGATGCAGAATTTGGATAAATTCTGCTTTGGTTGAATGATGAAGCGCTATTTATGTCAATCATCTATCGTTTGACCCCCTTACACTTTTTGGCACTTTCGCATATTTTACACTTCAGTGAGCTCAATTTAAAAAGTTCCACCCTTCCTCAATTAAACTGTAAAATCCATAAAGTTTATTGAAAAAAATTGAAAACGGATATTTTTTAGCAAAATGTATCTTTACATGTTGTATGAACATAAAAGGTTATAACCATGTCATGGTTGAGTGAACACACTTTATAAGTAAAGCAAAAAATACCATTATTTACCATTATTTTGGCATAAGAGATGACTCCTGTGACTTTTGAAAAGTGGCATTTTTGCCTTTAATGCATGCTCAATCATGCATGGCTTGACAGATTAATCTCATTTTCACACAGATGTTAGTCAATTAGTGTAGAAACGTTCCTGCCAAATAATATTGCTAAAACCTATTTCGTTAAAAGGTTATGGTAGTGTGAAAAGGCGGTAGTTACTTTTTTTGTTGTGTGTATAACCCTCTATCCGATTAGAAATTTAATTTTACAGGAATCAGATGGCGCATAAGCAAAAGGTGTGCCACGTGGGTAGAAGATTATCAAGGAGGGATTTCTACACCAAGCTGTTTGATTTTGATGAGGGCATGTAACTACCTTACAATAGCGCCTACATATTGCCGGTTCGATGTAAATAAGAGAGGCAGTTATTGTGAGCGAGCGCAGTGAGCGAGCGGATTTGAAAGCGAAAATGATTTCTTTGGGGAAAGGGGAGAAGAAAAAATACTTTCAGTAAACTCATTCTGTCATTCATTCTGGGTCAATATATTTTGGTCTACTTATATTTTTTTTATTTTTTAGAATGAAAAAAAGAACTCTAAAATTTCCCGACCAGACGAGCAAGCATTCATAATCATATTTAAGTCCTTTTAAAAACTGGGACGGATGGAGTAAATGGGGTAAGCAGCCAGCATTATAAAAATATGTCACAAAAGAAATATCTAAATTCATAGCCGATTCCGAAACATTTCAGCGATTAATAAGCAAAGCATTCCAATCAACGATAGAAACATCGTACACTCTTTAAAGGTTTGTAACAAAATATGAAACGGCCAGCAAGTTTTCTAAGCGGCGAAATAAATTTCAACTCATTACATTACTCTGGATATTGGTAACTTTACCTCATGTGAAAGTTTCGTGAAATAGAAATAAAATTTCTAAACTAAACGTGCATAGCGTCTCTGCCACAATAAATAAATTGGGACTGCCTAAATATACACGTTGTGATGCCCTTTGACATGTTTCAGTAAACAATCAGGCCACATTATTGAATAAGCATAAGTTTTAAACAATAAGAAAGAGAATATATTTCAAAAGGTGCATTGAATACAATTCGAGCTTGGTTCGCCTCAGTTTTCTTTTTTTTTCATCGTCTTTTTTCTGTTTTGTTTTTATTGGCGGCCGATTGGGGGGGGGCACGTGCCCCCCGTGCCCTCCCCCCGTAGTAACGCCACTGTCAATGCCCACCGCCTCCCCCGAAAAAAAAAAAATCCCTTGGTCAACCTCATCCCTACCCGGCCCGGACCCGGTGATTGTACGGTTTGCATCTATGAGAGACAGAGACAGAGACAGAATTCTACGCGCTTCCATGCATCGCTCCCAACAGCTTGAGGTACCCAACGCGCTTCCATGCATCGCTCCCAACAGCGTGAGGCACCCAACGCGATCGCGTCTCGGTTAGAACCCATCTACCTGCCCAGATGAAGAAAGAGCATGGCCGGCTGGCATCCATCGCCTATGATCTTCGCAAAAATCAGCATCTCTCCACTCTCATCAGAGTCATCGGCACAAAAAGTTCACTCAACATGGTCTCCTTGGCGTGATAAGTTGACTCTTGGGACCTTTTTTTAGCTTTTCATTGGTAATATTTAGATTTTTGCTACTCTGTGATGCAGTTCTAAAGTCCAGTAATCATACTACCGCAACGTTATTTACCTAACATAAGGGTAACGCCGAAAAAGTTTTCTTATTTTATCAGAAAAAAAAATCGGTTTTTTTTCTGTTATAAATAACCAGGGCACCATTTTTTTTTATATCAGTCATGTATTAACGGTGTTTGCTACCCTAACCCCTATTTATTGTGTTAACAAATCTAACGGACCAAAAAAAGTTCGATAACCTCCATAACCCGGCTGCTCTCTTTTCAAATAGAAAAAAAAAATAGACGCTATGTTCTAGCACCAGTTGTATAACATTAATGACATTAATCTTTCGCAAGTACGTGAACCGACATTTATTCAAGCTCCAGAGGTTGTTTTCCTGAAAGAAAAAGGTATAAAAATTGCACATTTGAATGTAAGAAGTCTGCGTAACAAGAGTGACGACTTGGGTCTATTTTTGAAACAATATCCATTTGATTTAATGTCACTCTCAGAAACGTGGTTGGACGGAGATATATCACTCAATTTAATCACTATTAATGGCTATAAACTAGAAAGAAAAGACCGCGATCTACATGGTGGAGGAGTTGCTTGTTATATACGTGAAAATATACCTTTTGTAAGGAGACATGATTTAGAAGAAAACGACCCTAGAAACGAGGGTGGTATTTTTGTTGGTATAATCTATAGACCACTCAATAGTTCAATGCCTTTTTTTGATGCACTAGAGAACAATCTTGACAACGTTACTGTGTTATCTGATAGAATTGTGCTGCTAGGGGACTTTAATTGTGACATGTTAACAAAAAACTATCTATCGGACAGATTGGTAGAATTTGGCAGTGTGGTTGGATTAGCTCAAATTATCAGACAACCCACCAGAGTGACCCCCAATAGCAGTACAATGATCGACTTGATATTCGTTTCCAAATGTTTCGAAGAATTACTTTGTAGTGTAAAATCAACGGGTTTGAGTGACCACTCTGTGGTGTATGTTTTGACAAAAATTAAAGCTCCAAAGCTGAAGCCCAAAATTTCCAGTTTTCGATCTTTTAGACATTTTGATGAAAATGAATTTCTGAACGATCTGGCAACTATTGACTGGAATGGACGTATATTACTAGAAAATGATGTCGATCTTAAGTGGAAAAACTTCCATTCTATATTTAACAAACGTGTGTGATAAACATGCTCCGTACATAACTGTTCGTAGAAAATTACGGGGGTCCCCGTGGATCAACAACGAGTATATTGTTATTGCATGAGAAAGAGACTACAATAAAAGAAAGTTTGATGAAACTAAGAATTCTACATACTGGGAAAAATTCAGATGTTATAGAAATAAAGCTAACAATCTAAACAAAAAGTTAAAGAAAAAATACTACCGTGATAAATTATGA
>JZLH01S0125493.1:0-15996 GCA_001188425.1 Eucidaris tribuloides
TCATATTGTGTACAACGACTTTTATTTCGTGCGCTCAAAAAATATTAATGACGCATTGATTTCAATGGATTACAGAAGCCGGCCGAACACAAAAGTACTATCACCATCGAGGGCAACAAACTTTTCTACTCTATGATTTATCATGTGATCAACTCGTGACCAATCCTGTAGCCGGATTCTTAGTAGGTGGAATATAGGCCTAATTACTACATGGTAAATAGTCCACTGCAAATATCCCACCACACGACAACACACTTAGAGATTCAGCTGTAATTTCTGTGGCATGTTAAGGGTTAAAACCACATTTGTTAGGACACTTTTTCAAAATTCGTATAATTGATGTGACGGAGGAACCAGCTGCGTGACAGGGCACCGTTAAATTGAAGGCACGCTCGGCAGTAAGCACCGGGCGACCGCGTGGTGTGAAGCCGAGAAGGGGCCCGTTAGATCTATCACCGTGATCACGGTGCGGCTACTACAGCAAAGCATGATGGGATACCCTCAAAGGTGTTGTCCCAAATCGTTTTTCATGCCCTCGTTATTATTTTTGGCGTTGTCTGTTGACCTGTATTAAAATTTAGTAGCACTTTGGGATAAGATATCGAGCTGTAGGTTCATTTCTTCTGATGGGATGATTTCCTTCGGTTTGGGGTAAAATTGTGTATTTTGTTGATTCTTTTTTTTTGTTTCAGCGAGTCGTGTTACACAAGCTAAGTGATTGATATAGGATGTTGTAAGAAGTTGATTTATTGCTTCAGAATCGTATGACCCGTTTGGAAAGTAGACGGGCAATTCTGAGAATAAGTCCTATCATTTCAGCAATGCGAGAATGGTATATGAATAGATATACATATTAAATTCTTGTATGATATACGTACGAAGCTTTTACTATCAATAGGCAGGTAAGACAAAGTTCACCAAACCGAAAATTCAATTTAAGTATTTGTGGTGAATTCAGGGGAAAAACTGCCCCCTCCCTTAGTGACTACGACTATGACGACGACGACGAAAACAACAACAAAACAACAACAGATACATATACGAAATAGGTATCCCATTCACTCTTTATGGCGCGGCCTCTTTATATTTTGCAAGATTTTTTGTTTTTCATTTTTGGACACAACAGACGACCTAAGGTATCTGGCCTCGTCCTGGTTAACCTATTGCCTCTAAGATTCTGTAAACCCCATGTAGATGTAGTCTAACATCACAGAATTTGCAGACCGCCAAAAGTCTGCTTCAAATTGTTTATAATTTCGCCATTTCAAAGGCATTCTGTAGTCAGGAGTATCTTCACGACGACCCAAAAGTTACTCTCTAATGCAGTTAAAGGATCATTCAAGAGAGTCAATTAGAACTTATTGCGGTCGATGTAGGAAACATTTTGTATGAATCATACTTTCTTTGTTTTCATTTACTTTTAAATGAGAATCGGTTAATGCAATCAAAAAGGAAAAAGAAAAGACGTACAATATTAAAACTATTTCAGTTCAAATGTATATCACTGTAATCACACCCAATAGCAACTAATTTGATACGTACAGTAGAACGCATGACATGAATATTGTACAGCAATAGTAATTTTTGTATTCAGTATATCGTCTGCACGTAAATAACACATCATGGAGGCATCTGGTTCCAAATGTTTGGCAAAAACAAGAAGATGGCCATATCATGTGCTGAGTCTGCTGACACAAGGTTATTCCCACGTACACACACAAACTCACACACAAAGACACACACACATTATACAGACATACACACACACATACGCACACATAATTATGTAGGTCTGTAACAATGGACTGCGACTAGACACACGTTGTGGCGACGCGAAGTGTCAATGTTCTTTATGAACGTGCGCTGAACCATGTAACCTAACCAATTTACCCTAATGATTTTTCCATCCTGAAAAAAAAATGTTCTGGTGAATGTGAACTCAAAGACGACACCCAAATAAAAATCTTACGTTTTAAAGGTACATGTACTGCGTCGCCACACCTCGCTACATGGTTGTATTCCAATACGCTGATACATTCAATTAAAAACAGCGGATGTTCTGATGTTGCAAGCCCAAAATTGGGGGCAAAAAGTAAAATAGCGCATTTTTTAAATCCATCGGTAAATTAGAGGACATATGTTTTCCATAATACATGAGTAAACCGTGGTTGTTGAGAAGAATACATAAAATTTCCGTCGCGCGCGCGCTTGAATGTAACCCTGTTCCACTTTCAGGGTTGGCAATTTCCCGGGAAATACTGGGAAATACCGGGAAATACTGGGAAATACCTGGGAAATACTGGGAAATACTGGGAAATACGTGGGCGATACCTTGTAGTGTACTCTTGAAGTTGTACAAGGTCAACTAAAAAGGCCATTCATACCCTTCATTTGGGGTCTTCTTACACAAATCCACCTTGAACTGATAAATTTCAAATGAAAAGACTGTTAAAAACCTCTTTTCAATTTTGATAATTTAATTCAGTGTTATTTCTCATACTGCACAAAACTACACTGTACATTATTCAGGTGATACATGTAGCTTTTTTTGTGGGGTGCGGCCCTCATCTTGCTGAATATACAGGGACAAAATCAATATGGTCTATGGGGGATGCTGTTTCAAGTGTTCTGGACTTATGGAACAATTCAGATATTTGCAGACTGAAATGATTGAAAACAATTTCTAAAATAAAAGCAGGTGATTTTAAAATTTTCTTTTAGTATTGATTTGGCTGTGTAGAAAATTTGTCCAACCAATCAGAATGATTTCCTAGTTCCCTACCATCAGTCAAGTTATTTTTTTGTTGTATTTTGTGTTGAATCATACTTACTGAACAACAATCTCTACATTTTTTGAGTTATTATCCTTCAAGAAATAACTTTTTCCCAGTATTTCCCAGTATTTCCCGTTTTTGTCAAAAATAGCAAGGTGGTATCTACCGGTAAATACCGGTATTTACCACCCGGTATTTACCGGCCAGCCCTGTCCACTTTTCCTCCCAAAACACCATAGAGTATGTACAATGTTAACGCCATTCTGGTATGAAGTGCCGACATTGCTAATTTTCAGACAATGAAACAGACCTGTATCACTTTCAGAGCCACTCTACATAACCCAACATACTATTTTCCAAAATAGAACTGCTAAAATTACCATCCCCGCTTTTTTTTTAGGATGCACAGAATTATGCGGGTATGTATGGGAATACAATTATCTGACTCAATTTGCATTCTGATCGTTGTATTTTTTGTGGTCTTTGTTTTCGTTTTGTTGTTGATGTTTTTGTAAGTTTCGATTAATGACTGAGTCTCTTCCATCTGGGTTTGATCACCAAGGTTTTCATAATTGCACAACACATCACCACCTGGATTTCATTTGTAAAACAAATTTTCTCAGGGTTAAAGCTAAGATTGAGTTCTTGCAGAACAACATAATAAAACATTTTAAAACTGTTTTTCAAACCTTCTGTGAATGAAAACTTCACCCGTTCAAACTGCCAATCCAAGGGCGTAGGCTGGTTTGGGCATGGGGAGGTGCACATCTCGGGGAGGTGGAACGGGGAGGTGCACATTAGGGAGGTGAGAAAATCCCACGTTGAAAAGCGAAAAAAAGGTGGTGCAAATTTCTTTTTGCTATTAGGGTGGAACTCCTATGGCTCTGCGGGGGGGGGGGTGCAGTGCACCCCGAGGGACGCCCCCCCCCCCGCTACGCCTTTGCAATTCTATAACTATTAATTACATATTGGATGAATTATATATGCAAATGTAAAATACTTTCACCTGGAGCCAATGAAATGTGGAATCTGATGAAAGATTTTCCAATCATCAACCAGAACTGTAGATTCTCTTACAGTATTATTGTCTGTATTTTGTTTTATGTCCATTTATTCTCTAGATAAAACCAGCAATTGATCCCGTAGACGAGATCGCATTTCAAATGAAAATATGTTTTCTATGATCATGCTTCCAAGTGCAGGTTTTGTATGTCGCTTGCATGAAAAGTCTACTAAATATTTATGATCTGTGGGGATTTCATGCAGTGCGTACAATGAACTTATGCTGAATGTATATACATTTAGAAGGGAAAGGTCTTTGTATCGGCTATATACCCACCCATATATCCCACATCCAGGAAAAGTAAAGTATCACTTATTTGAGTGTCGCCGCATCTAATCAACTGATACTTATATCAGAGATGCCTGAACGTCACGGACATGTCATTAGTTCATTGCCACCGGACATAATTTTCGGATGCATGAACATATCACAACTCTTATATTTAGATGACCTTGTGTGGGAAAATTAAACGCCAAGTGTGATCAAACCATATCACTGTAAAACACTAAACACTTTTATAAACACTTTTCTGTAACACTTTATAAACACTTGAACGCGTTTATCTGGAAATCATAAATACTTTTAGTTAGAAATTCTGTGTATCACCATGTTATCAAAATATCGTATTTATTTCTGTAACACTTCATGAACACTTGAACATTTTAATATGAAATCATAAACACGTTTAGGTGTTAAGGTGTTGAGGTGTTGAAAAGCATAAACGCGTCAACAAACATTATTATGAACACGTAAACATTTAAGTGTTTAGATCTATTCCCAAAAATGTTTGTTGACGCCATTATGATTTTAAACACCTAAACGTGTTTATGAAACATGTTCAAGTGTATTCCTGAAATAAACACGAGCTTTTGATATCATAAAGGTGGTACACAGAATTTTTAATTAAAAGTGTTTATGATTTCCAGATACACCTTTTCAAGTGTTTATTAAGTGTTACAGAAAAAGAGTTTCTAAGAGTATTAAAGCCCCCGAGATTACGGGGTACCCCGAGATTTTCGACTATATTTTACATTATAGCATCCAAAGGGTTAATAAGGTGTTAAGGTTATCCGAGTTACAATACTTCATCGAAAGAGCAGACTCTGCTCCTTTTTGACTGAGTATAACTCGGATAAACCTAACACCTTAATTAACCCTTTGGAATACTTATAATGTAACATAGTGAGTCGAAATTCTCGGGGGTCCCCCCCCCGTGAATTTCATTAATTAATTACAAAAAACGAAAGACATTCAGAATCTGTTATTGGTGAGATATGACCTTTGGGCATAAAGCTTTCAAATAAAAAAAAATCCCCAAAACTAAACTTGGGCTTTAAGTGTGTGTTTTTTTACAGTGTAACGTATGCTATGCACATAATATCAATTCTATCATCAAAATGTGACTACTACTTTGACAAACGCACAATTTTTGGAAGGGGTCGGGGTTGAGAGCGCAGAGGAGAAGAATGCTATGACAAATGCATTCCATTCAAATTACTGCCTTTCTACTTTCTTAGTTATCAAAATAACATTGTAAAATTAAGTGTCAAATGCAGCGATGTGAAAGTTATCAAAATATCCAGTGCTACACCAGCTAACTTCATTAGTTTTTGTTATGGCGTAGCAGGGTGGGTAGTAGACCCTACAATAGGAATATTTTCTTGCTTTGTTAATGTGTAAACCAACACAAATTAGCCTATTTTCGAATGAAAACATGTCCTGAATAAATTGGAATAGTATTTGTGCAATTTGGTTTGAATACAGAAACTAAATATTGATATGGTACGAGTTATTTGACTCCAACGTGAAACAAACTTTACTGATACGGAATTGCTAACCAATTTGTCATAAAATGTTCCTAAAATATGACATCTTAAGTTTCAAGAAATGAAAGCCGGTTTCTCAAAATAAAGTGGATAAATTGACTGATTACCAATGAGAGTGTTATTTTCGTTTACATTGATATGAAACCCACTGTGACATTATTCATCATTCTATTGGGGGGGGGGGGTAGTTGTGCATTATTGTTAGGTATTGCTTGCTGTCATTTTTTTCAAAGAATTTCCGTAAACAAGCAAACAACAACACAACCCTTCATATCGTCTTAGTTCATGTAGTTAGGTTGGCACATTTAGTTGTAACATAATAAAGAATATGCATGCAGCAACGGATAATATTACGTCTGTTCATTCTCTCCTATACTCTTTCCTTTAAATTTATTTATACTAATTATCGGCTGGCAGAAAAAAATGTTATCATCGGATTAAGGCGAGGGGTACTGGAATCCAAAACCCTTTCCCCCTAACAACAGAACAAAAATCAATATCCTCGTGTTTTCGATGATATATTTTGACTTGAACATTTACATTTTCAGCAGATCCCTTGTTAATTAATTATGGAGAATTTTGGACGAGGAAGACTGGTGAGCTTATTTGCGTGTGTTTTCCTTTTTATTATTTCATTTTGTATTTATCCATTTTAGGGGTTTTGGTTTGGTTTTGATTGGTTTTGGTTTTGTTGTTGTTTGTTCCTCATTCCTTTCCTCACTTGCGAAACTTTCAAGGAAATCATGCAACGCAAGAAGAACATACTCCATTTCTTTCTATCTATACCATAGAGTTGGATTGTTCTAAAGTATCCAGGTCTATGATCTATACACTCTAAAATCTAACATGCTAAATCAACATTTAAAAGGGCAAAGCAGTGACCACACTTTCTAAATGTTGCATTTAACCTTTTAATTGTATAAAAGCTAAATCCAACTGGATAAAAGGTTAAATGTAACATTTAGAAAGTTTGATCACTCCCATGCCCTTTTAAATGTTGAAATAACATTTCAGGTTTTAGAGTGTATTTTTTTTTCTGGTGGGGGGGGGGGGTCATCTACTCCCCCAGCTTTCAGGCACAAGCCCTTGTTGGTCTTGGTGTGCAAATCAGGGTATGAACAATCTGTGCTGTAGAGTAGCACTTCATATGCCCTGTGTTATAGCTGTTACCGACAAGGACCAAATCAGTCTTGGCTCAAATCAGTGCGAAATCTTGTATAAATGTCAAAACAGAGTCTACGCTTGCTTGCAGACTACTCCCACCCCCCCCCCACCCCCGTTGGAAAATTCCTAAATCTACCAACGAATTGGAAAGGGTATATAACATGAAATTTATCGTAGTGTTGTCTTCCTGCCCGGATGCATTATTATCATTTTTTATACAGATGCGATACTCATTTCCTGAAACGTGATTACCACTCGATTCATAAGTTCACATAATTTGTTTTTTCACAATTTCATTGTTGTTTGCTCATAAGCGCTTGAGGAGGAAGCGCGGTGTGAGGGTCAAAGGTCATCGTGTATTTCCTTTCATCATGATGAGCCTCAAGTTTCCTTTTTCATCTCCGATCATGAGTTACATGTTTTTACAGTCTGTATACAAACAAAAATGACTGTTAATTCCTTGTCAATCCGTTCATACATAATTGTCTTCCATTCTTTTTCAAAATTAAAGCCTTGGTTTTTTTTTTTTCAATATCCCTCATGAGTTACATGTTTCTACAGATTTTTGTTATTCCTTCACGCGAAAACCTCAAATGTTAAATCAACGTTTCAAAGGGCAGAAGAGCCATAACACTTTCCAAATGCTGCATTTAACCTTTCAGCCACTGAATCTAGCAGTATAAACGTTGAATAAAGGTTGGCTATAACATATAAGGTGTCACTTCTCGGCCCTTTTCAATATTGAGTTTACATTTGACTTCAGTATGTTGTTCATCCGTTCAAACGGTTCAATTATCTTATTCTTCCATTCTTTTAATTTTTATGATTGTTTTCAGTTTACAAGTAGATCCATGTAATAATGCGTGTTGACGTTATTTGTTTCTATTTGTGAATGCCATATCTGTGTATGCATTGTATAAAGTATACATGCAGTTGCATGAAGGTATGTCGTCTTGTCACACATGTATCATCAAGGAAGTATCATGCTCGCCTCATACCTCAATCATGTCAGTGATGATAGTTGAGGGGCAGTTGGGGTAGGCTTCTGGCCCCTACCGTCCCCCTCCCCTTCATGCCTATATAATATTCATTTATTTTTGCTCCAATAGACACCCCCATTCTATACCTGGCATTTTTTTTGTAGTTGATCATCATGTTTGCACCATAAGATGAGATAGTAAGTTATACCACTCGACCCCCAACCCCACCCCACCCCCAATATCCAAACCGGCATGGGTATGCCGCTGCTAGTTACGATATTGGTTTACAGCTCTCATGACGTTAATCTGTTACTAGATATTCGTAATGACATGTCTTGTGACGTAGGAATGTTAATTCATCTTTATTGCTGATTTCGAAACTTCGGATGGATTATTAATTGCAGCGTTGACTTGTTTCTTTGTGCGTTTCATTTGTCTCGTTCCTTATACAGGTATAGGGTTGGGTTATTACACACACACACAAATACATTCGGATTGCAAAATGTTTTCCTTTAGCCTTGATGAAAGATTGGACAGAACCCATGTGTTCAAAAGGAGACAGTGAGCCGGGTCTATTAACAAAAATAATGTTTAAAAATGTAGAGACCAAACCTGATTTTCTCAGAAAAGTTTAAACTAATTTACCGACATTATGTTTGCATCGTTGCTCTTATAATAGGAGAAACAACTACAAAGCCTACACTAATGTTGATATCGTTTACTGTAGAACGCGGAAATGTGTGAACACTCATAACTCTTTTTAATTCAAGTGCACAGGATCGCAATTATCATCTAAAAAGTGTTATTGTTCGTTTTACGTGTGTTCATAAAATTAAACACCGCACGTTACATACGGCAAACGGATGCTAATTAGAATTGAGTGCAATTTGTGTTGTTACATCCGTGTTGAATAAATGCTTGAAAATTGAGATGGTATAGGAACATATGGCTAAATGAACGCCGTGATAATAGTCACTCAACAAACGATTGTAAAACGATGTAACAGAACTGTCAGCACAACACGCGATCGCCGCTGTCGAGGGGAGTTTAAAAAACGACAGACTCAGCGTGTAGTGTCAATAAGAGCCAGCTGACTGACAAAGCTCGTTTACCAACTCGACAATCACTCTCCATGATACTTCCACCTTCCATGAAGTATCTCTTCTAGTCTGCTCTCCTCCAAAAATGCTTCAAATACCTCTTGAAATCCGGTACATGATGATGTAAATTCTCTTGCACTGAATAATGGCGCGATAATATTTTTGCGCAGACGACGCCGATGACTGATGCGAATTTTTAGGCTCGTTCGAGGGTTCACACTATCACCATATTTGGACAACGACGGTAGGGGAAAAATACTAATTCAGACTCGTATAAACACATCAAATAGACTAAATACCTCGCTCGTTTTGCTTATTTCTGCGAAGAACGGTCGAGGAGAAATATCTGTGTCAAGTTTGTCAAAAGTAATCTGAATGTTGATAAACGAGCGTGTGTGTTATCTATTCTCATCCTAATACGTGTGTACGCGGAGCATCGTAGTAACTTTCTTCTACCCAGAGAATGATGAAGAATTCTACTCGTAGTCGAGTATGCATATTTTTCAGATAGACAAAGGGCAGTTATAACATCCTGAAAACCAATGTCAGGGTTATAGTGACCACAAATAAAAAGAGCTGAGAAAAGCTGAAATTGCAAAAGCTCCTATACCCTTTTACAGAGGAAATTCACAAAAAGCTCAAAATAAGCTGAAAGTCAAAAACAACCAAAGCTGAAATAAGATTTAAAGCTGAACTCTCACACCCCTACAATGTAAACAGAGTTTATGAAGCGATTGCCATAAATAACGTACAGTAGCTGGTTTTGACATTGACCTATTTAACTGATACGAGAACTGATGACCCTCAAGAGAGAGGGAGGAAACGCTAGTTTCAACCATATTTGTGTTTTTTCGGATTCGATGAAAAACCTCTCCTGATTGGACGACTCCTTTGTAGGAAACGGTTTAAAAGTGTTTCAAGAAAAAAAAGAGCTACTTCTTCCATACTACTAGTGTCTCTGATTATAGGTCTAAAAATGAAGCCATAAAAAGTACGGATCAAAGAATTATCAAAGTGCCTTTAAAAAGTGAAAATCAATGAGAGATCATTCCAGTTTCGCACCTAGACTACTGTGTAATTTTTTTTGGGTCCACAGGACATTAATTCATCTGTCAATATTCATCTAGAATTACTTAGCGATTGACGGCATAGCTTTTTTGAAAGTTTTCTTTTGTCTGTGTTTAGGCCCTATTAATTTTGTCCATTCAAACACAATCATGTAGTTCACATATCAAAGTTTGGCAATGTTTCAAATGGGACTTCGACAATGTTAGATAGTGTCTTCAAAGATTTGAAAAGAAACTGGGAGGAAACTAATTTGTTTTGGAATCCGGAGGATTGAGAAACAATTTTCTGACATCGATAGTTTTCGTATTATGGACCACCACATTCTCTTTTTAATTATTTGAGGGACTGGAATGGTAATACTAATCGCAACCCTAAACTTATCCCTCTCTCCCCCTCCTCTCCTTCCCTCCCCTCCTTCCCTCCCCTCCCCTTCCCCTTCAATCACATTCAAAACTATTTGACAGATGCTAGGGTGAAGGGTAAAGGACCAATTGAGAACAACATTCCGGATAAATGTGCACCTACATGAAATTCTCCCCAATCTCTCCTCATTGGAGAGGTCATTAACGCGTCTGGTATTCTAAGGTCATTGACATGTCTGGTTTAAGATTGATGAGACTGGTTTCATCAGATGCTTGATCGTCTGGAAAAGATGATCAAAGGCATCCGGAGATTTTTTTCTCTCTCTTTTCCCATTACTCGACCTTGAGTTCCTGTCCGCCACCGCCACCGCCACATGACCGTTAAACGACAAATCATCACTACAATCATTATTATCATCATCCGTGTCTAAATCATCATTTTTATTACGAACATCATCATCATCATCGTCATCTTGTCATCGTTGTCATCTTCTCGTCCTTCTTCTTCTTTGTTCTTCTTCTTCTTTTTCTTCTTCTTCTTCTTCTTCTCCTCCTCCTCCTTCTTCTTTTTCTTCTTCTTCTCCTTCTTCTTCTGCTTCTTCTTCTTCTTCTTCTGCTTCTTCTTCTTCTTCTTCTCCTCCTCCTTCTTCTTTTTCTTCTTCTTCTCCTTATTCTTCTTCTTCTTCTTCTTCTTCTTCTTCTGCTTCTTCTTCTTCTTCTTCTTCTTCTTCTTCTTCTTCTTCTCCTCCTCCTCCTTCTTCTTCTTCTACTTCTTCATCATCATCATCGTCATCATCATCATCATAACCTTTATCATCTTCATCATCATCATTATCATCTTCACTATTAATGGTCAATGTCATAATTGTCATCATCAACATCGTCGTCATTATCATCCACATCGCTATGTGTCGATCATAACATCATCGTCTTGTCTTCGTAATCGTCATCGTCATCATCATCACCACCATTATCATCAAAATCTTCCTATTAGTCGTCGTCATCATCGTTGTCATCTTCTCGTCCTTCTTCTTCTTTCTTCTTCTTCTTCTTCTTCTTCTTCTTCTTCTTCTTCTTCTTCTTCTTTTCCTCCTTCTTCAACATCACCATCTTCATCATCATCTTCATATCAATTTCTAAGCGATCTTTTACTTTCTTCATGGTCTAGAGTTTTGTAACACAATGGCAAACTGGAACTAAAACCGTCGCTTTGGGCACATTTTTTTGCCATTGTAACAAATCTACAAGCTGTATATACTATTGACACGAGATTTACGATAATCAAATGTTTCTCTTTAAGGTTAGATCAAAATATGTGACCAAAGTCCATGTTATCATCCGCGGAATTGAGTCTAAAAATTCCCTTTTGGTCAAAAATCTCGGTGGAAGATCCCTGGTTTTCCTATCTTCTCTGACTTTGCCGCCTCATAAAATGAAAGTGCGTCATCGATAAATATATATTGACAATAAGTATTTGGAGCGGGAAGTATAAGGATTCTAAAAATGTAAAAATCAAATTTTATTGCTTTGGAGAAGGCCAGCGGAATTGGCAAAAATCAAACACAACCTATATTTTCTCCTAGCCCCAGCTGCACGCAGCCTTTATTATTATGCG
The DNA here is from genome assembly GCA_001188425.1 of Eucidaris tribuloides. Taxonomy (NCBI): domain Eukaryota; kingdom Metazoa; phylum Echinodermata; class Echinoidea; order Cidaroida; family Cidaridae; genus Eucidaris; species Eucidaris tribuloides. The sequence continues at coordinate 11,953 of JZLH01S0125493.1, forward strand.
TTCAAGTGTGAATGAGAACAATGACAGCAGTCTGTCGCTTCCTCCTATACACAGGAGTGACGCATGACCTGTGCGGTACCTCGGATTTCTCTGCGCAAAAAAGGATCGTTTTCTTTTGTTAAGAAATTCACTGTCATCTCATCATCGTAGTTATCATCATTGTCATCATCTACGTCATTATCGTCATTATTATAACCACCATCAACATTGTTGTCATTATCATCCACACCACCATGTATAATTGTCATCGTCATCATCATCAACATCGCCTTCCTCATGTTAATCGTCATCATCATTGCCGTCAATCGCACCGTCCACGGTTGACCATCGTCATCACCACCTTCTCTCCTACATACAATCACTGCCAAGGCTTTTAATTTATCCCACAAAACATGAAAAATACAATTATAACTATTCGGTTCTTCGGGGGGGGGGGTGGTCCCTGAAAATTTAGAAAACTATTGTGGTAAAAGAACAATGGGCTATTCAAAGGTTTCGAGATTATATCACAGTATGTTTTTCACTGCATGTTTCATGACGTGAAACCGAATTATTTCTAGTACTTAAAAAAAATCTCAATACTTCAAAACTTACATGGTGTCTCATATCGAAATTACCATTATCAAATTATTCCACGAATATTTAAGATAAATTAATGTGAAGATTCAGAATTCATGGTTCTTCGATACTCGCGTCATATTCAACATTGCTTTGACAAAGCATTGTCTACAACAGCCTAAGCAAGATAGGAAGCACAATCATATCTAATGAGAATGTTATAACAATTCCAGAGAGACATTCCTGTGCCACCAGCAAAATTACTTGGTTGGACAATGATACATGCCTCTAAAGGTAAAATATCAGATGTGAATTACTCTGCTTCTGGAAACCCGATCGCGATTTTGACGTGTAATGATACGAGTCAAGTACCAATCTCAGCTCGCGATCTTGTTCATATTTTTGTGCAAGGTTACCCCGAGTGTATGTAGAGAAAAAAAAACTCTACGCAAGATGGATTTCGCATTATGTTCCATAGTTCGTCAGACAAGGCAGTTATTTGCGATTAGAACGTGATGAATATTACGGGTCCATAGCGTGTTTAAGAAGAAGAGCTGATTTACAAATATGTAATTGTTTAGGATCCTTCCAGCTAGGAGATACACTCCAACTGGTGTACAGACTGGTATATCTTTCAATCAATTAGGTTCTTGAGGCATTTTTTTCTCCCAATCACGTCACTGCCCTTAAACAGTTGTATGAGTCCGCATGATCCGAGTCCGAGTCCTAGATTGAGTACGCTAGAATTAGGCTCGAATTAGAATCCAATAGTAATATGTATCCACACATTCTTGCCAGTTGCAGGAAAATAACATTTAAAACTGTATCTTAGGTGTTTGTTTGTCAATTGAAGCACTTTCATTGTTCATATAGCTCATATATCAAAGCTGGATATATTTATTTAATCAAACCTCCACCGTATAGCACAATGTATTAAATACCGAAACGAGGAGGGAGGTGGGAGGGGTGGGGGATAAACTGTCACGCTTTGTGCGACTAACAACACATTCGCTACAATCGAATATAATTAATGCACTCTCCAATAATGAAAATTATGCATAAATATGTTACTCGAAGGTCTCGAAATCTCTTCCTGATGACATTTTATATTTTCGGGGGGGGGGATTGGGGAGGGGGCGAATCGGGGGACACCTTCTCCGCAAGACTGTGCCCCTACACCCTGGACTAATACATTATTAATTTCCTTAAACAACATGGCTATACTCGATCCATGGTGTGGCAGTGTCTTACTTTACTATACAGCCACTTGAAACTAGACAGAGTTATGATGACGAGTTACTTGATGAATGTGTAACAATAAACCCTTCACAAATATTGATACAAGGAGAGATTATATGGCCATTATGTATGTAGCCATTGCATTAATGGGTTAGTTGTTATCATATCATAGACCTGCACCATACAAAGGCGAAAGAACAAATGCAAACAATAATGAAAACACTATTCAGGCAGACGTGTCTGTATATGCAGCTTTCACTTGAAACTCCATTCACCCTGTTCACCGCAAACTTTCACACTTTTTAAATCAACACAAGCAGGTCATAGAAACATTGTTTAATTTGTTTTTAAGTAATGCTATCATTATTCTATGAATGACAACCACCATTTTATTGATCGCTGCATCTCGGTTTCGTTATTAAAGGTATCGGATAACAATATTTCCATTTTAAAATATGTGAGTTACATGATAACCATGCTACTATTGTCTTTGATAAGCTCTAAAAATGAAGCCCTGAAAAAATTACAGTTTAAAATTATTATTACGTACTTTAAAAGGGTAAAAATCATGATAGACCATTCCAGTTTCAACCACACACACTAATTGTGTTGCAGAATTGTCATCGGCCGAGAATAATTCATTTGCCAATTTTCACCTGTACAGATTTTTCAAGTGACAGCATAGCTGTCTGAACTTTCGTGTTCTCGGGTGCTTATTTGTCCATTCAAACACTGCATGTCAGACATGTCGGATAGCAAAGAATATGACAATTTGGCTGGTCTTCCACAATGCATAGTGTCTTTAAATTCCAACCACGGTTCATGATCTGAAGATAATAGGATATTATGACTGACATTGTTTGTTTTTCATTTTTTCTTTAGGAAGGTATTTAATAGATTACACAAACGACGAGTATACACACGACCCAATGATAAGGTCGACACCGCCTAAAACACACACAGAGACAGACAGACAAATGCACACAGACAGGCACATACACACACAGAAACACATAGAAATACTCACACAGATACTCACACATACATACACACACACACACACACACACACACACACACACACACACACACACACACACACACACACACACACACACACACACACACACACACACACACACTACACACACGCGCGCGCGCGAGCAACGATGCAATTCAAAGAGATATAAATGGTATAATGTATCATCAGTGTTGGCATTAACCTGTTAGAATCAAGTAAACTATGCAAGGATTCTCCTGTGAAAATCTTGTAGTCAAACGTTGACTCATTCTAAAATAAGTAATGTCAATATCCCTCGTAGCAGGGAAACATGCTGCGTGGCTCCCTATGGGTCCTATTTTTCTCGTGCCCCGATAAAATTAAAATACTCGTATGTTCATGCTTGATTCTCCTTAAGCAAACAGATTAGAGACAAATCAGGTGGGTGATCCACTAGCTAGTGTAAAGTTGGTATATATTTCAACTCATTTGGTTCTTGAGGCATTTTCAAGTGTTCCCAATCATGTCACTAACCTTTGATGCTGTTTCTATGGATAGAATTAAAGGCCACTATTATTGTGTTGTCTTGATTTCCCAGCGCTCCATAGTCAACACAAATACTATAAAGGGCAGTGGCAAAATTGAGAGAAATACAAAATGCCTCTAGAACCAAACTGGTTAAAATGTATACCAGTCTGTACACCAGCTGGAGTGTATCTCGTGACTGGAAGGATTGTCTTGAGAATCAAGCATTAATATACCCGTACTTATTTTCTCTCGTGCACCGAGAGATATTAATCCCATAGAAAGCTACACAGCAAATTTGTCTGTTACAAGGCATGCTGATGGTAGTGTAAAATTGAACTCAAAACTCTGGTGGCAGCGGTGGGATGCGAACCCACGCCATCGAAATGACTGGTGCCTCAAACTTTTAAAATGGGTAGCAGTAGATGTAGTAGTAGTAGTAGCAGTAGTAGGAGTAGTAGTAGTAGTAGTAGTAGTAGTAGTAGTAGTAGTAGTAGTAGTAGTAGTAGGTAGTAGTAGTAGTAGTAGTAGTAGTAGTAGTAGTAGTGTGTGTAGTGTTGGTAGTAGTAGTACTAGTAGTAGTAGTAATGTGGTGGTAGTAGTAGTAGTAGTAGGTAGTAGTAGTAGTAGTAGTAGTACGTAGTACGTAGTAGTAGTAGTAGTAGTACGTAGTAGTAGTAGTAGTAGTAGTAGTAGTAGGTGTAAGTGTAGTAGTAGTAGTAG
>JZLH01S0125493.1:55791-67760 GCA_001188425.1 Eucidaris tribuloides
AATTCTTTCCGGCCAAACGATCTAAAAAACTGGCCAAATTCGGTGTTTTTGGTCGGGAAAAGGCCAAACTGGCAACCCTGGCGCGTGGCTGCAGGGAAAAAAAATACACCAATGGATTGTGGGGGGAAAGAGAACAGTAACACTACTTTCGCACACCAACAGAACAGCCCAATTATAGTTTGGTAAATGATGAAAAAAAATGAAATTCTTTACACTCATGGTTTTGTAGGTGAAACTATATGATCTTATGAATGCCCTAAAAATTGCTCGCTCTGAAATTGATGGGGTTTTTTTTAAATGGGTTTTATATTAATTTCTCATTGGCAAGAACTCCCAGCTCCCGCCCCCATTTTTTAGATGAAAGTGTAAAGTGATGGTTGCTAAGTAAGAAGTTTCGTAATGTGTGGTTTACAAATGTGTGACATAACAACATCAAATAACCACCAACACATTTTATTTGAAACAGTACTAGTACACACAGGGTCATCACACACACACACACACACAAACAAACATACACCAACACATATACACACACATAACACACACATAAACAAACACACACACACAAACAAACATACACCAACACATACACACCCATAACACACACACAAACACAAACACAAGCAAACACACATACACCAACACACCAACACACACACACCCATCATCGTCACACATACACATACCGTCATGCAGGCACACACCATCACATACAAAGGGTCATCACATAGACACACACATACATAATTATTTCCATACGAAATCAAATACAAAAATAATCAGTCTTCCACAAACAATTTTTCACCTGCTCTTCAACAATCGCCATTTCCGTTCACCCACACGATTCACGAAATCATAACAAGTTGGATGATGTAATCATGTACAAATATATCGACTTTTATTTATAATTTAGATAATAATTTGGCATATAATTTGTGACTCTCATTAAAAAGGTAACTCTGATTGATTTCAAGTGATTTAGTTCAGATAATAATGGATCTTCAACAATAATGACCAAATCAATCAGGGCATTATCTCATTATCCCTTTACACGCAGGAAGCTAGATCTTCAAGAGCCTCGAAGAAAAACTCATCTTCCATATCTTCTATCCTCCAACTAACATGTTGAGTATTCGGCGGTTAAAAAATGGTTGCAATTTTGTTACAATGGTTGATTTTATGGAAATTTATTTTTGTTATTAATTTATTTCAATTGCATTTTGGTCTGTTATCGAGCACTTTGTACCCAGTTTAATATTCCTCTCCTTCCTCCTCCTCGCCTTCACCGTCAACGGAGTCAACTCCGACCTCTTCGTAGTCCTTCTCGAGAGCGGCCAAATCTTCGCGAGCCTCGGAGAATTCTCCTTCCTCCATACCCTCTCCGACGTACCAATGGACGAAGGCACGCTTGGCGTACATCAGATCGAACTTGTGGTCAAGACGAGCCCAGGCCTCGGCGATGGCAGTGGTGTTGCTCAACATGCAGACGGCACGCTGTACCTTGGCGAGATCACCACCAGGAACAACGGTTGGAGGCTGGTAGTTGATACCGACCTTGAAACCAGTTGGGCACCAGTCGACGAACTGGATGGTACGCTTGGTCTTGATGGTAGCGATGGCGGCGTTCACGTCTTTAGGAACAACATCCCCACGGTACAGAAGACAGCAGGCCATGTACTTGCCGTGACGAGGATCGCACTTCACCATCTGGTTGGCGGGCTCGAAGCAAGCGTTGGTGATCTCTGCAACGGTCAGCTGCTCGTGGTAGGCCTTCTCGGCGGAAATGACAGGGGCATAGGTAGCGAGAGGGAAGTGGATACGTGGGTAAGGCACCAAGTTGGTCTGGAACTCTGTCAAGTCGACGTTGAGGGCACCATCGAAACGCAGAGATGCAGTGATGGAAGATACGATCTGGCCGATGAGACGGTTGAGGTTGGTGTAGGTGGGACGTTCGATGTCGAGGTTGCGGCGACAGATATCGTAGATGGCTTCGTTGTCGACCATGAAGGCACAGTCGGAGTGCTCAAGAGTGGTGTGAGTCGTGAGGATGGAGTTGTAGGGCTCAACAACAGCAGTGGAGACCTGGGGAGCGGGGTAGATGGCGAACTCGAGCTTGGACTTCTTGCCGTAGTCGACGGAGAGACGTTCCATGAGCAGAGAGGTAAAGCCAGATCCGGTGCCACCACCGAAGCTGTGGAAGATGAGGAATCCCTGAAGACCTGTGCACTGGTCAGCGAGCTTACGGATCCTATCAAGAACGATATCAATCAATTCTTTGCCGACGGTGTAGTGACCACGAGCGTAGTTGTTGGCGGCATCTTCCTTGCCAGTGATCAGCTGCTCAGGGTGGAACAGTTGGCGATAGGTTCCGGTACGAACTTCATCTGTAAAAAGATAATGACGCCATTTTTTTTCATGAATAACCTTGCTATACAATTATTAGAGGAGGGTGGTAATAATTAGACATCGGTTCACACTTTATACCGAAGATTCACTTGTTTGTTATTTTTTCATTGCAAATGTGACATAAATGTAAGATGTCATGTTGATTTGGGCATGGATATAAATAAGATTGTATTGCACATTTCTTTTCTCTGAGAGAGCAATGCCAATTTGCATTTAACTATAATTTGTACGACTTGTTTGAATGAAGACCTAAAAATAAAAACTTTGAAGAATGTAACCATGAGATTTTACAAATAATTACATCATCAAAATTCTAATGAGGACATGGTTTTACGCAATATTGTGCCCTATAACAGATAAATACATACATACAAACATACATACATACATAGGATACATACATACATACATACATACATTCATACATACACATACATACATACATACACACATACATACATACATACATAATACACTTCTATACATAAAGACCGTTTTCGTTACGGATACTGTTGCTCGAGTCGAAGAAGAGGCACGGCACTGTGTTTGCCAGCTGCGGTCTCGCTGAAGAAAGTGTTGAAGGAATCGTCACCTCCTCCGATGGTCTTGTCGGATGGCATCTGACCATCCGGCTGGATGCCGTGTTCCAGGCAGTACAATTCCCAGCATGCATTGCCGATCTGGACACCGGCTTGTCCGACGTGGATAGAGATACATTCACGCTGTGAATTAAGAAATACGCAAAATAGAGTATAAAAGTTATATGACGTTATTCAAACATTAAATATATCTCTCGTTACAAAGAGCTTGAATAATTAGACGAAACTTTTTTGGTTTTTATTTATATGAAGTAGAAGAAACTTTGAATGACATTTCAATCATCTTTGGGGTAAATGAATTCTTCCCTGGGGTATTTTGGATTTCAGAGTACACATGTCCCCCAGGTTTTCGTTCTCGCTCACTGTAATGACGTACGGTATATCAAATATCGTTCATGATTTTTATTTTTATTTTATCTATTTTTATGGGGGGTGGTTTTGCTCGTTTTCAAGATTTAACAGCACGGTATACAGATCGTCATATTTTTACGAACATTAAGAGTATATTTACCATATATAGTGCACCGAGAACATCTTAATTGTCGAAAATGGATAACATTGGACTAGTTAACGACTGTGTCCGATAAAAAATGTCACTTTCAAAGTACAAAGTATACAAAGAAAACTATTTTATTTGGGAACCATAGAACTGTGGAAGCTGACAGAACCGGTAGCTGTTTCTTTGGTAACACAAACCCGAATATACTTACTGACGAATATTTAGTATTAGTATACACAGAAATTATAATGATAAACAATAATAATCTAAATTTAAAAGAAGGTTTCTTATCAAATAAAGTTGGATCGTATAGTTTTGCTTACCATGATGAGACTTTATGTAGAGTGATACAACACAGAGAAGACTTCTCAAAAAACAGTTCGACTGGAACTTCGAAATCTCTTTCCTTTCCCGTAAGCGATGATTGGGTTCGAAAAGATCGACTGACTTATCCTTGCCAAGGGAACGAGTTTTATTATATCCCGCATAGAAGGCGTCTTATGATTGGTCAACTCGCATAACAACAGAGAGATTAACGGTCTTTGGTTGCTAATGAATACAACTCTCGACAAATAACAACCTCGGATCTCGCTTCACAATGGTTACGGGTAGTTGCTGCGGGGTGGAGTTAATAAAGACTTTATTGTTCGGTTTAATACCAACTAATCCCCCTTCTTTTGTAAACCGCTTCGATGACTTGCTGGTTCCTTAACGACCCACGTATGTCAAACATTCGAGGAAGAAGGTATCTGTCTAATAAATCGATAACGGTCAATAATAGGCATTGAGACTTAACAACGTTTAAATTCCAGACGACGTTTAATGCATCGTTTAAAGGAAAATGACATGATTATATTAGGCCTAGTCCTCAACTTGGGGTTAAACTCTTCTAGAATCAAATTAACAGTGCAAGGATTCTGTTGTGAATATTTTAAAGTCAAATGCTGATTCGGTCTAGATAATGTCCTAGTATGCCACCAACAAATTTGTTGTGTAGCTTTCTATGGGATTGATTTCTCACGGGGCATGAGAGAAATAAAGTGCTGGTATGTTCATAACAAATCCTTTCAGCTTATTATAGACTAGTATATCTTTTAACCAGTTTGGTTTGAGAGGTATTTTTTTAATTTTCCCAATCATGTCACTGGCTTTCAACAAGGTTTCCAATTAAAGAAAAAGATAAAACATACAAATCTGTGCTATATGATCCTTCATGCTACCATAATGTTTCTAGTGTCCCTGATGAAGTCTACGAATTAAGCCCTGAAAAATCGCAGTTCAAATGATCAACAGTATTTTGCAAGTGACAGCAGTAATGTCTAAAGTTGTGTGTTCTGTGGTGTTTAATTGTGCATTCAAAGACTATCATGTGGTCAGATATCAAAGTTTGACAATTTGTAAATGGGGCTTCCACAGTATTAACAAATTGTCTTAAAAGAGAGTTCTAATGATACGGAACGGTAATATTATTATTGCTATTTATTATTGTGTTATAACAGTAAAGAGATTATGGAAACACGTCCGTAAACCGAAAAGCACCATCCCCAATTACACTTTATTATTGAAGCTTTAGTTGACTTTGGCATAAAAAAGAACTTTATTTGGCAGAGTTTTCTTTGTTTTGATCTATATACAGCCAAACAGCCATGATACTTATACTCCGCTTCAAATAGAATTGAATCGTCTACTGAAATGAAGTAAAAAACTCAAATGTGATTTTAGTGTACTTTTTCATCCATGATGATGGAGTGAAAATTACTTTTAGAGGTTTGGCAAGGTTGGGATTTATGCCTAAATATTCGGGTTAATTTTGGTTTTAGAAATGAATTAATGTTTCAGGTGACTGAGACGAAATGAGGAGTAGAGTAAATGAATGGATAAGAATGTCAAAATAAACGGCGCGGCGTTTTACTGTGATAAAAAGGTATCGTTTAAGAATGTTTTCACTGTCGAGAAAGCTATATACAGTACGAGACCTCCTTAGTCTGAAAACTGAAACAATGACACGGTGAATTTGGTAAGTGGCATTCGTTGATTCGTTTATTTGTTCACCTATTGTGTTCTTCTGATTTTGATATATGTATATATGTGTGTCAAAGGGCGAGAGTTATCTATGTTTAGTCGCTGCAAATACTGAATCATGAAATACTAACATGAACATGGAAACCCCCTTGACTGAATAGCGTTTGACGTGTTTGTGAACACAGAGGGCAAGTAAAACTAATCCATTTTCACATTGTCGCTTAATTTGCGCATAATAAATATGTGTGTTTTTGTCTGGATTTCTGTTTGTTTAAGTCGAAGTTTATAGTGTATCACAGAGCGAGGAAATCGGTATTATTAATCTTCCTGTAAAAAAATATAGTCTTATTAGATATCATTTATCTTGTCTATTTTCATTGTTACTATGAATTTACAACAGCGTTAGATATGAGAAAACATGCTTTGGATGGAATGGAAGATTAATTTCCTAGTCGAGGACTGCGATATAAGGTAAAGATACAATTGAGGTCTGAGAGCTAGACTAAATTCAACATCTGGGTCGTTATTGGACGTTTAGGCAAAAGTTAATGTTGATAGTATTCCGTTGTTAGTGGTTGGCGTGGCAAGTACAACGTATGTATTGTGATTTAGATTATGTGCAAACTCGAAGAGGTGGGGGGGGGGGGGTGCGTTTAGTGAGTAGGAACTTTTTTTCTTGGGGGGCGGGGGGGTCCCTAAAATGTTTTTTCTTTATGTAAGTATTTGATTTATGTATATTCATTCATTTATTTCATTCATATCATGCATTTTGTATTATTTTTTGTGGGGAGGAAGGGAATGGGGCTAATTACTCCCAAACAACCCCTTCTTAGACAAGGTCCTACATGATCTTACTTACATTGTAGGAGTTATAGGATTAGCGATATTCTTGATATCTTGTCTATAACATTGACATCCAGAAGGCCATTCAATCGGTTCACTGCAACTCATTAATCTGAGGGAAATGAGACACTTATGAATTGCCATTTTCAAGAAACCTGTGTAGGCCTATAGGGTTTGTCAATCATAATGGGTCAATGATCTCTGTTTTATTCAGGTTTTTTGCATTCTATCATCTTTATATACTTTAAATACATTCCTGCTGTAAGAGGCTGCTTTGATAAAGATAAATCATGAACATATTGAAGTTTAATTTAATCCAACGCATCGTGACGAGCAGTCGATTAATTTTGGTAATATTTACAACGTATCTAGCGCCCTCATGCGAACGGCGTCCAGTATACAAATTGACCTAACTGTGGACATGCGTGCACTTGTGTTTTTCGTTTGTGTGTGTGTGTGTGTGTGTGTGTGGTGTTGTGTGTGTGTGGTGTGTGTGTGTGTGTGTTGGTGTGTGTTGTGTGTGTGTGTGTGGCTGTGTGTAATCGCTTCACCGCGGACGAAAGTATGACACTCTACATTCAATCGGGGACTTCGGAAAAACGGGGAGCGGGTCCCTCTCTTTTAAAATGCCAGAAATCAACGTAGTGCGCTAAAAAGCACTTAGAAAATGGCCAAAATTTGTGTGCACCCCCAACGTCCCCGTGTACCCGGTAAAATACATACAATACAACAAAAGTCCCCGATTGCAATGTTTGTACATGGGAGTGTGTGTCTCGATTGGCATGTTGTTTACGGAGTGTTTGTATGTGTGTGTTTTTTACGCGCTCCCCGTTTGGCAGGAGTGTTACACGTATGTGTGGTGTCGTGTTGTGTGTGGTGTGTGTGTGTGTGTGTGTGTGCGCGCCGCAAGGCGTAGCTGGGGGGTGCACTGGGTGCGCACAGTGCACCCCCCCCCCTGCAACCATAGAGTTTCAACCCTAAAAGCAAAAAGAAATTTGCCACCACCTTTTTTGTTTTCAACGCCTGATTTTCCTCATACTTTAGTTCAACCTCCCTAATGGTCGCACACTCCCTGTTCCACCTGCCCCGAGATGTGGCACCTCCCGATGCCAAACCAGCCTACGCCTTTGTGGGTGTGTGTGTGGTCGTGTGTGTTTGGGGGGGGGGTAGTCTTGTTTGTCGTGGTCGTTTGAGAGTGATACAACCGGGATCGACATAATTACAATCACACGATCTTCGTTTGTTGTTCTGTTATTTATCAGAATACTCGTGTGAAATGGTGACGCCGTGAGATTTTGTTGTGTTAGCTTTCGCAGGGGCAATTTCTAGTCGGGGCGCATACATAATTATCAAATCTAAAGGAGCGCCGCTCGTAATCTCATGTACGTTTATCTTACCTTACGCTTGCCCGCTATTGCAAGCCGTAGATAACACTGAACTCTTATGCTAAGTTAGTGTGTGTGTGTTAACACAATCGGCGGAGCTACGACAGAATTGACGATAGAGGTCTAGTTGGGCTATAGTTTCGCTCTTTCTTCGGTGAATACGGTGCTGCATAGGAATTGCACACCAAATTCGTGCGCCTTGTTTTCTCGAAAGTATAACGGCATTCCGAATATTACCCGAGGTCGGGCCAGGGCCATACGCCCATGACTTGCGACTTTAACGGTCCCTTTAACACAGTTAAACAAAAAATCCTACCAGTCTGAATATTACTTATCCATCTCATGATATTGCGATATGTATGGTTATTACTCATTGTTGGTTTTTGAGGCGGTTTTTTTTTTTATTACCCAATCACAGCAATACCATGTACGCTAAATTACTACTTCTGCTGTTGCTGCTGCGCCACGACTGGCTAATTAACTCAGGGTGGCCTCTTCAGTGACAAAACTAACTCTCTCTTACCAATACGCGCCTTGCAAAATGTATCCAGTTGAGGTTTCATTTCTCTCCATAGCAGTATGCGAGCGTCAATGTGAAATCGTCTTACTGAAGGACTGAATTGAGATAATCGAACACGCCTCTCCAGCTTGAAACACTACATCGCACTACAAATCAGAATATACAGAACATACCCATAAGTAATATCAAAATAACCCCCCCCCACCCGAGTACTTTCAAATAGTTTGAAAACTCTCAAGCAAAGCACGGCGCAACACACACATGCAAGCAGCAGTACAAACCCGCACACGTCACAAAATTAATAGCTTATAACAAAGCAGTCCGACCCTGTCCTTTAACATTAAGGGGCTCTCACGAAATGTCCACATTTTGCTCCGGCGACATATTGCTCCGACGATTATTTCATGAACAAACTCTGATCTCAACCTTAACAATATTCGCTAAATACTTTAAACGTAATACTAACACTAACCCTATTCTGAACTGGAAACACAATGTCATCGCCGTATACACCCTCATCTTTGTCTTCTGAAGATAATTGTCACCGGTCAATGTCGCGGGCAAATGTCAGAATCACCGCTCTCACGTCGCCTTTTCCGAAGCATTATTGGGCATTCGCTCTCATAGAATCACTAACCAAATTTGTTAAAAATTTCACATAATACAGGGATGACATTTATTTTAGAAATATAACATAAAAATGAAAGAGTTCCTTTCCAATAATGTGCCAAATTCACTTTGCTGACTAATGGAAGACAAATACAAATTCTTTGTCGCAGTTTGGTACACACACCTGTGTAAAAAAAAAAATAAATCATATGATAGTTACGCATATTTCGTACGTTTTATAGCAATAGCTTGATAAGTAATATAGGCTGGCAAATGTATTTAATGTGAAATAATCTTTGTTGGTAAAAAATGGATTTAGTGCCTTTTTGAAAGGAACCTTTAAATAGCTTTCCACATAAGTACAGCTTAACGCAATAAAACAGTTTACACAAAATAATATCCACATAAATGAAAACTTCCATTTAGTTTACCAAAGTTATTAAAAGAAAATTACTTTCCAGCCAGTCACTGATTACAATATGATCGGAGTGATACCCCTGTTTTTGATAGTTTTTCTCTCTCCAAAGGTAAATGTTTCTTCGTTCAAGGAATAAATTGTGTCAATACGTGTATTGTATTCATCTTGGTTCAATGCTTCTCCTTCTTCAGCCGGCCCCTGGCCGAGTGACTCGCGCTCTTCGTCAGTCCTTATCCAAGGCAGCCAAATCTTCGGGCGAAGCTCAGGAAGTTCTCCTTCTCTCTACCTCGTCCGAGTACCAATGACAACAGGCAGCGCTTGGCGTACATCAGAATCGAACTTGGTCAAACGAGCCAGGCCTCCGGGATGGCATGGTGTTGCTGCAATGCAGACAGACGTCTGTACCTTGGCGAGATACCACCAGGAACCGCACGTGGAGGCTGGTAGTTGATACGACTGAGAAGCCAGTTGGCACCAAGTCAAGAAACTGGATGTACGCCTGGTCTGATGGTAAGCGATGGCGCGTTGACCATCCTTGGCACACGTCACCAGGTAAGAAGACAGCAGGCATGTACTTGCCGTGACGAGGATGCAACTTCACCATCTGGTTGCGGGCTCTGAAGCAAGCGTGTTGGTGATCTCTGCAAGCGGTCCAGCTCTCGTTTTGGTAGGCCTTCTCGCGAGATGAGAGGCTAGGTGGCGAGAGGAAAGTGATATCTGGGTAAGGCACCAAGTTGGTCTGGAACTCTGGTCAATCGACGTTGAGGGCACCATCGAAACGGACAGAGATTGCAGTGATGGATGACACGATCTGTGCCATAGACGGTTGACGGTTGGTGTATGGTGGGTACGCTTCGATGTCGAGGTTGCGCAGACAGATGTGTAGATGCTTCGTTGTCGACCATTAGAAGGACAGTCCGGAGTGTTCAAATGGTGTGTAGTCGTGAGATGAGTTGTAGGGCTACAACAGCGGTGAGACCTTGAGGAGGCAGGAATAGAATAGCGAACTCGAGCATTGGGACTTCTTGCGCGTAGTCGAAGGAGAGATCCATTGAGCAGAGGGTAAAGCCAGATCCGGTGGCAACGAAAGCTGTGAAGATGAGGAATGCCTGAAACCTGTCCTGGTCAGCGAGCTTACGGAGCCTATCAAGAACGCATTATCAATCAGTTCTTGTGCGCGACGGTGTACATGACCAACGGCATAGTCTGTTTGGGCATCTTCTTGCGTGATCAGTTGCTCGGGTGGAAAGTGGCGTAAGGTTCGGTGCGGACCTTCATTCTGTAGAAGGATAACGATAACATGAATAGCATAAAATTTTTTTTCCAAGTTTTCTTCGTATAACGTTGATGGCAAGATCATCCTGCGCGTATTCTTGGTTTAATTCATGCATGACCCCTTTTTCTGCTACACTTATGCATGGTGATGAGTTCTGATGGTTGCTTGTTTTGTTTGTAATATGTAATATACATTGAAGTGCGCAAAGGGTTATAACCCCAACGCAGTTCATGGTAACGTTATTGTTTCTACTGTGTTTTTACGTTGAAATTAACTGATTAATTGTCATAATACCTCTCCAAACTCATCTAGGCAATATCACATTGCGTCGGAGGATTTATATAATTTCGACGACGACATGTTTAAAAATTACCCCATTCTCAATCAGGGACTTCAAGTTTTACTTACTGTAGGACTAAATGTCTGTTATTTTCTATATTGTTTCGGAACTTGTAAACCCGGGGAGGGGGGGGACAGACAAACATAATGCTGTACACAAACACAGCGTGACCGCCCCCCCCCCCAAAAAAAAAAAAAAGAAAAAAAAATAAACTGCGTTTACGAGGGTGTTTTTTCAAGTTTTAGACCGAGGCCGCACTTGGCGCGGGTTAAGGTAATCAAAAACACCTGATTTTCACAAAAGGGTGTTTTGAAGACTGGTCAAACGATTTAAGTTATGGTATATTCCCAAGCTTTTTTCCTCCTCTGTTCTGAAAGTGTTTGCCCGGTTACGAAAGGGATGTGCGAACCCTAGGAAAACGGATTGATGTTTAGGGGCAAAATTGTTAAATGAGCACGCGGAAACTTGTTTAGCGGTTATTTTGACACAGAGAAAACTTGTTAGGGGTGTCCTGGAAATTAATTGAATCAGTCATGTGTACAGCAATTTAGTGTTTGAATGATCCGCGGCTTGTAACTGTACAGCAATTTCAGGACAAAAAGCTATTTCTAAGTATATCCCTTGGTAAATAAATACATAAATAAATTTTCACATTAGACACGAATTACTGTTTACGTTGATGATTCTTATTGACCGATGTCAGATCAACTAGACTGGCATTAAGACGTTTTCAAACAAGAGAAGAATAAACGAACATTGTTCCTATTTTAGTAAAGGCTATATTCTGTGTAGAACTTGGGAAAGAGAAAACCATGGAAAAATAAAGACTTGTGACTTTTTTCTGTCCATGTTTTTATATCCCCACCATAGCATAAATAGAATTGTGGCATACGCGTTCTAACCACAAGGATTTTCAGCTTTCAAGTTAGAAAAGGTGATATTTTCTACGGCTAGGTTGCTGAGTGGACAGACGGGGGACCTGTTGCCAGTCGGTTCTCCCCGCTGAGAAGGTGTTAGGGTCCTCTCGATGTTTGTGGATGGTGCATCGG
>JZLH01S0125493.1:67785-96561 GCA_001188425.1 Eucidaris tribuloides
AATTCTTCCCTGGGGTATTTGGATTCAGAGTACACATGTTCCCCAGGTTTTCGTTCTCGCTCACTGTAATGACGTACGGTATATCAATATCGTTCATGATTTTATTTTTATTTTATCTATTTTATGGGTGGTTTTGCTCGTTTTCAAGATTTAACAGCACGTATACAGATCGTCTATTTTTACGAACATTAAGAGTATATTTACCATATATAGTCACCGAGAACATCTTAATTGTTCGAAAATGGATAACATTGGACTAGTTAACGACTGTGTCGATAAAAAATGTCACTTTCAAAGTACAAAGTTACAAAGAAAACTATTTATTTGGGAACCAATAGAACTGTGGAAGCTGACAGAACCGGTAGCTGTTTCTTTGGTAACACAAACCAATATACTTACTGACGAATATTAGTATTAGTATACACAGAAATTATAATGATAAACAATAATAATCTAAATTTAAAAGAAGGTTCTTATCAATAAAGTTGGATCGTATAGTTTGCTTACCATGATGAGACTTTATGTAGAGTGATACAACACAGAGAAGACTTCTCAAAAACAGTTCGACTGAACTTCGAAATCCTTTCCTTTCCCGTAAGCGATGATTGGTTCGAAAAGATCGACTGACTTATCCTTGCCAAGGGAACGAGTTTTATATATCCCGCATAGAAGGCGTCTTATGATTGGTCAACTCGCATAACAACAGCAGAGCTTAACAGTCACTGGTTGCTAATGAATACAACTCTCGACAAATAACAACCTTGGATATCGCTTCACAGTGGTATGAGCAGTTGCTGCGGGGTGGAGTTAATAAAAGACTTTATTGTACGGTTTAATACCAACTAATCCCCCTCCTTTTGTAAACCTATTTGATGACTTACTGGTTCCTTAACGACCCACGTATGTCAAACATTCGAGGAAGAAGGTAACTGTCTAATAAATCGATAACGGTCAATAATATGCATTGAGACTTAACAACGTTTAAATTCCAGACGACGTTTAATGCATCGTTTAAAGGAAAATGACATGATTATAATAGGCCTAGTCCTCAACTTGGGGTTAAACTCTTCTAGAATCAAATTAACAGTGCAAGGATTCTGTTGTGAATATTTTAAAGTCAAATGTTGACTCGGTCTAGATAACGTCCTAGTATGCCACCAACAAATTTGTTGTGTAGCTTTCTATGGGATTGATTTATCTCGGGGCACGACAGAAATAATGTGCTGGTATGTTCATGACAAATCCTTCCAGCTAATGTATAGACTGGTATATCTTTTCACCGGTTTGGTTTGAGAGGTGTTTTTTTTATTTCTCCCAATCATGTCACTGCCATTATTTAACCATGTTTACCATTAAAATAGATAAAACGTAAAAATCTGTGCTTACATAATTCTTCATGCTTCCATATAGAGGTAGAACTCACTTCTACTTCCATAATGTTTCTAGTGTCTCTGATAAAGTCTACGAATTAAGCCCTGAAAAATCGCAGTTAAAATGATCAACAGTATTTTTACGAGTGACTGTATAAATGTTTTAAGTTTTGTGTTCTATAGGGTACTTATTTGTGCATTCAAAGACTATCATGTGGTCAGATATCAAAGTTTGACAATTTGTAAATGGGGCTTCCACAGTATTAACAAATGTTTTTAAAGGGAGTTCTAATGATACGGAACGGTAATATTATTATTGTTATTCATTATTGTGTTATAACAGTAAAGAGATTGTGGAAACACCTCCATAAACCGAAAAGCGCCATCCCCAATTACACTTTATTATTGAAACTTTAGTTGACTTTGGCATAAAAAAAACCTTTAATTTGGGCAGAGTTTTTATTTGTTTTGATCTATATGTGACTTATCACTCCGTTACAAATATGAATTGACGTCTACTAAATTACAAGTAAACTCAAAGGTGATTTTAGTGTACTTTCTCTATCCATGATGATGGAGTTGAAAATTACTTTTAGAGGTTTGGCAAGGGTTGGGATTTATGCCAAATATTCGGGTTAAGTTTTGGTTTCTGAAAATGAATTAATGTTTCAGGTGACTGAGACGAAATGAGGAGTAGAGTTAATGAATGGATACCAAATGTCAAAATAAACGGCGCGGCGTTTCACTGTGATAAAAAGGTATCGTTTAAGAATGTTTTCACTGTCGAGAAAGAGCTTTATACAGTACGAGACCTCCATAGTCTGAAACTGAAGCACGAACGGTAAATTTGGTAAGTGGCATTCGTTGATTCGTTTATTGGTTCACCTATTGTGTACTTCTGACTTTGCATAATATGTATGTATGTGTGTCAAAGGGCGAGAGTTATCTATGTTTAGTCGCTGCAAATACTGAATCATGAAATACTAACATGAACATGGAAAACACCCTTGACTGGAATAGCGTTTGACGTGTTTTGTGAACACAGAGGGCAAAGTACATAATACATTTTCACATTGTCCTGAATTTTGCATGATAATAAATTTGTGTTTTTGTCTGGATTTCTGTTTGTTTAAGTCGAAGTTTATAGTGTATCACAGAGCGAGGAAATCGGGTATTATTAATCTTCCTGTAACAACACGATATAGTCTTATTGATATCATTTATTTGTCTATTTTTCATTGTTTACTATGAATTTACAACAGCATTAGATATAGAGAAAACATGGATGGAAATGGAAGATTAAATTTCCTAGTCGAGGACTGCGATATAAGGTAAAGATACAATTAAGGTCTGAGAGCTAGACTAAATTGAACACTCTGTGTCGTTATTGACGTTTAGGCAAAAGAAAATGTTGATATGTATTCCCGTTGTTAGTGGTTGGTGTGGCAATTACAACGTATCATTGTGATTTAGATTATATGCAAAACTCGAAAAGGTGAGGGGGGGGGGCACTTAGGAACTTTTTTTTCTTGGGGGGGGGCGGAGTCCCTAAACATGTTTTTTCTTTATGTAAGTTATTTGATTTATATATTCATTCATTTATTTATTCATTCATGCATTTTGTATTATTTTTTGTGGGGGAGGAAGGGAATGGGGGCTAATTTACTCCCAAACAACCCCTTCTTAGACAAGAGTCCTACATGATCTTACTTACATTGTAGGAGTGTAAGGATTAGCGATATATCTTGTCTATAACAATTGACATCCAGAAGGCCATTCAATCGGTTCACTGCAACTCATTAATCTGGGGGAAATGAGACAATTATGAATTGCCATTTTCCAAAGAAACCTGTGTAGGCCTATAGGGTTTGTCAATCATTTTGGGTCAGTGAATGTCTCGTTTTATTCAGGTTTTTTGCATTCTATCATCTTTATATGCCTTTAAATACATTCCTGCTTTGAATAAAGATAAATCATGACCAATACTAGAATGTTTAATTTTCAATCCAACGAAATCATGACGAGCAGTCGATTAATTTTGGTAATATTTTACACGTTAAGTTAGCGCCCTCAATGCTGAACGGCGTCCAGTATACAAATATTGACCTAACTGTGGACAATGCGTGGACACTTGGTGTTTTTCGTTTGTGTGTGTGTGTGTGTGTGTGTGTGTGTGTGTGTGTGTGTGTGTGTGTGTGTGTGTGTGTGTGTGTGTGTGTGTGTGTGTGTGTGTGTGTGTGTGTGTGTGTGTGTGTGTGTTTTTGGGGGGGGGGGTAGTCATTGTTGTCGTGGTCGTTGTGAGAGTGATACGAATAATTTCATAATCACACGATTCTTCTTTTGTTGTTCTGTTATTATCAGAATATGCTGTGACCGTGAGATTTGTTGTGTAGCTTTCCAAGGGACAATTTCTATCGGGGCCATACATAATTATCAACTTAACAGAGTAAACAAAACAAATCCTTCCAGTCTGAATATTACTCTATCCAATCTATATATTGGCATATTATGGTTTTACTCATTTGGTTTTTGAGGCGTTTTTTTTTATTTTCCTAATCACGCCAGTACCATTTAAAGGTAAATGACATGATTGGAGGTAGTCCTCAACTTGAGCTGAAACTTATGCAAGGATTCTCCTGTGAAAATCTTGTAGTCAAACGTTGACTCATTCTAAAATAAACAATGTCAATATCACTCGTAGCAGGGAAACCTGCTGTATGGCTCTCTACGGGGCTTATTTTTCATCGTTCCCGGATAAAATTAAGATACTCGTATGTTCATGCTTGATTCTCCTTAGGCAAACAAATTAGAGACAAATCCTCCCAGGTGGGTGATCCACTCCTGCTAGTGTATAGTTGGTATATATTTCAACTCATTTGGTTCTTGAGGAATTTTCAAGTGTTCCCAATCATGTCACTAACTTTGAACCTAAATTAATACTACTTTTTTGCTGTTGCTGCTACTGCACCACCACTGCCTAATTAACCCAGGGTAGCCTCTTCAGTGACAAAACACTTCTTTCTTCCATACGGCCTTGCAAATGTATACCCCCAGTTTGAGTTTCATTTCTCTCCCATGCCACTATGCGGAGCGTCAATGTGAAAATCGTCTTACTGCTTACTGAAGGACGAAATTAAGGATAATCGAACACAGCCTCTCGGGCTAGAAGACGAGAACAATCCACTACAAATCAGAAGTTACAGAATTATACCCATAAGTAACATCAAAATACCCCCCCCCCCCGAGTACTTTCAACATAGTTTGAAACACTCTCAAGAAAGCACGCGCACACACATGCACAAAGCATCGTACAAACCCGCACACGCACACAAATTAATACTTATACCGAAGCAGGGCTCTCACGAATGTCTGACATTTGCTCCGGCGACAATTGCTCCGACGATTATTTCATGCACAAACTCTGACCTCAACCTTAACAATATTCCTAACCCCAACCTAAATACTAACCCTAACCCTATTCTGAACTGGAAACCCAATGTCAACCCTATAACCCTCAGTCTTGGTCTTCTGAGATATTGTCACCGGAGCAACTGTTGCCTGAGCAAATGTCGGATCACCGCTCTCACGCGCCTTTTCACCGAGCATTTATTGCATTCGCCTCCATGAAATCACTACAAATTTGTTGAGAAGTTCACATATAAAGGGATGACGTTTATTTCAAAATATAACATAAAATGAAGAGTTCCTTTCCGAAATGTGCCAAATTCACTTTACTAACTATGGAGAAAAATACAATTCTTTGTCTCAGTTTGTACACCAACCTGTGTAAAAAAAAATAAATATAGAAGTTACGATATTTCGTACGTTTTAAGCAATAGCTTGATAAGTATATAGGTGGCAAATGTGTAAATGTGAATAACTTATGTTGGGTAAAAATGGATTGAGTGCCTTTTGGAAAGGAACCCTTTAAATAGCTTTCCACATACAGTACAGCTTACCAAATACACCAGTTTACCAAAATAACTATCCACATAACATGAAATGACTTTCCATTTAGTTTACCAAAGTTATTAAAACAAAAATACTTTCCAGCACAGTGACTGGATTACAATAGCATCGAGTGATACCCTGTTTTGATACGTTCTTTTTTCTCCAAAGGTAAAATGTTCCTTCCTGATCCTCACAAGGAATAAATTGTGTCAATGCATGCAATTAGTATTCATCTTGTTCATCTTCTCCTTCTTCACCGGCCACGGCCGAGTCGACTCCGACTTCTTCGTAGTCCTTCTCAAGAGCGGCCAAATCTTCGCGAGCCTCAGAGAATTCTCCTTCCTCCATACCCTCTCCGACGTACCAATGGACGAAGGCACGCTTGGCGTACATCAGATCGAACTTGTGGTCAAGACGAGCCCAGGCCTCGGCATGGCAGTGTGTTGCTCAACATGCAGAGCACGCTGTACTTGGCAGATACCCACCAGTAACAACGTTGGAGGCATGTAGTTGATACCGACCTTGAAACAGTTGGACACCAGTCGACGAAGCTGGCATGTACGCCTTGTCTTGATGGAGCGATGGCGGCGTTGACATCGATGGGACAACGTCACCTACGTATTCTAGAGGCAGCAGGCCATGTACTTCCGTGACGAGAATCGCCTTACACCCATCTGGTGCCGGGCTCGAAGCAGCGTTTGGTGATCCTGCAACGGTCAGCGGCTCTTTGTAAGCCTTCTCGTCGGATGACAGGGGCATCGTGCGAGAGGAAAGATACGTGAAGGCACAAGTTGGTCTGGAATCTGTCAAGTCACGTTGACTGCCACCATCGAAACGAAGAAGCAGATGCATACACGATCTGTCGCCATAAGCGCGTTGAGGTTGTTAGGTTGGAACCCTCGATGTGCGCTTGCGCGACAGATGTCGTAGATGGCTTCGTTGTCGACCATGAAGGCACAGTCGGAGTGTTCAAGAGTGGTATGAGTCGTGAGAATGGAGTTGTAGGGCTCAACAACAGCGGTGGAGACCTGGGGAGCGGGGTAGATGGCGAACTCGAGCTTGGACTTCTTGCCGTAGTCGACGGAGAGACGTTCCATGAGCAGAGAGGTAAAGCCAGATCCGGTGCCACCACCGAAGCTGTGGAAGATGAGGAATCCCTGAAGACCTGTGCACTGGTCAGCGAGCTTACGGAGCCTATCAAGAACGATATCAATCAGTTCTTTGCCGACGGTGTAATGACCACGGGCGTAGTTGTTGGCGGCATCTTCCTTGCCGGTGATCAGTTGCTCGGGGTGGAAAAGCTGGCGATAGGTTCCGGTGCGGACTTCATCTGTAAAAGGATAACGATAACAATGAAAGCATAAATATTTTTTTTCAAGTTTTCTCGTAAAACGTTGATGGCAAGATCATCCTGCGCGTAATTCTGTTTATTCAAGCATGACCCTTTTTCTGCACACATTATCATGCGGTGATGAGTTCGATGGGTTGTTGTTTTGTTTTGTGTATGTAATTACATCGAGTTCCAAAGGGTTAAACCCCAACCGCAGTTCACGGTAACGTTGTTTACTGGGTGTGTTCATTCGTTGAAATTAACACTGGGTACCATGATTAAATTGTCCATAATACC
Source organism: Eucidaris tribuloides (assembly GCA_001188425.1). Classification (NCBI taxonomy): domain Eukaryota; kingdom Metazoa; phylum Echinodermata; class Echinoidea; order Cidaroida; family Cidaridae; genus Eucidaris; species Eucidaris tribuloides. The sequence goes on from JZLH01S0125493.1 coordinate 74,734, forward strand.
TCTAAACTCATCTACAATATCACCTTGCCTCGGAGATTTTATAATTTCTACGGACATATTTAAAGACGCTATATCACACTGTGGAAGATCCATTTAAAAGATTGTCGAACTTTGCTATCTGAGATACATAGTAGTGTTTAGATGGATAAATAAACACCATAGAGCACAAAAGTTTGGACAGTTATGCTGTCGCTGGTAAAATGTGTGCAGATAAAAATTGGCACATTAATTTATTCTCAGCCGATAGGAAATTCTGCAACACAGCAGTCTATGTGGGAAAGCTGGAATGGTCTCTCAGTGATTTTCACTTTTTCAAAGCGCTTGATGATCGTTTTAAACTACAATTTTTCAGCGTTTCATTTGTAGACTGTATCAGAGACACTGATAGCATGGAGATTCATGTAGCTCAGATTATTTAAACTGGAAACATTGTTATACAATGCCTTTAAAATTTAACCCAGTCTCATTCAGGACTTCAAGTTTTACTTAGCTTTAGGCCTAAAGCTGCTATATTGTTTCGGACTTGTAACTGTCATCAATTTCGGACAAAAGCCATTTCTAATACTACCTGATGGATAAGTAATTACATAATAAATGTTCACATTACAACCAAATTAGCTTGTTACGTTGATGACTCATATCGACGATGTACACATCAACAGACTGGCACTGAAGACGTTTTCAAACAAGAGAAGATACCCGAACATTTCTTATTTTAGTAAAAGGGCTATATTATGTGTGCCGACTTAGAGGGAAAGAGGAAAATCAATGGAAAAATAAGACTATGTGACTTTTTTCTGTCCATTTTTATACCTCCATCACTTGACAAAAGTAGAAAAGTTGTGGCATACAGCACCCCTTCCTAAAAAAAGGATTTTAAGTTGTCAAGTTAGAAAGGTGATAATTTTCTTACCGACTACGGTTGGCTCGAGGTCGACGAAGACGGCACGGGGCACATGTTTGCCAGCTCCGGTCTCGCTGAAGAAGGTGTTGAAGGAATCGTCACCTCCTCCGATGGTCTTGTCGGATGGCATCTGACCATCCGGCTGGATGCCGTGTTCCAGACAGTACAACTCCCAGCATGCATTGCCGATCTGGACACCGGCTTGCCCGACGTGGATAGAGATACATTCACGCTGTAGATGAAAGCAAACAAAATGCAAAATAATCCAAGGGTTGATCCGAGATGGAGTCCATAGATATCTGCTTTTGGGGTAAGTGATCTCCAGTAAATGACACCCACCCCTTTCATTTCATGTTAGGGCCAAGGGCCAAGGGTATGCTATGTTGCTGTACATTCAATTTCTATGCAGAACAAAAACCTAACCTCGAAAGTTTGAGGACTTTTTCGAAATTGTAGCGTAATCATTTCACCCATGTAAATAGGAACTCTGCTGAATGTGGGATGATACAGCAGAGCAAATGTCCACTGACTTTGGAAATAAATCTCCAGTTTCATATTTGAAAAAAAATAAAAAAAATATGTCTTCTCTTGTATTCGGCGTATGTTAGGATAAAGAAGAATTTAGTTCAATAGCTTACTACCCAGCACAAAAAGCGAACGCGGTTCAGAGCAAAACTTTTTTTGGGGGGGGGGCTACAATTATATTATGATCATCCAGCGCTCAAAGTCGTCGACGAGCGAATTTCTAAATTCAAACACAAGCAAAAGGAGAGTTTTACTACATTTCATTGCTAAAACAGTTTTCATTCGATTTTATTTTTTGGGGGGGTCTTTTTCTGAACATCTTTTTTTTTTTTTGGGGGGGGGTTAACCCCCCAAAGCGCCCCCCCCAGTAACCGCGCCTGAAGAGTCATCAGATTTGAATAACCCATCCCATTGACATTCGGCTCTAGCTGAGCATGCCCTCAATACAGGACATCACACTGGATAGGATGATGTCCTTATTATTGACTTCGGAAGAAACTTTTGCTCAAGAAAGGTGAAAGGGTATATGGTTATAGAGGATTAATCCAACCATTGTCCAACACTAAACAGGGACTCTGGTTACGCATTGCGCAAATCTTCGGTCCAGTGATCGCAAGACAAACAACTAGAAAAGTAAACGTGTGACTCATGTCTTGGCTTGAGAAAGCCCATTTGAGTGGACGAAAGCTTCCCTACAAAATATAAGGTTGCATAGTTTTGAAATCTTACGCTACAAAGTTAGTGAAAAGTTGATTTGCGGTACATGTCATATTTTTAAAGCAAAGATTGCATTATTGAGAGGGCGAATTTAACCCTACAAATCCCAAGGGGAGCAAAATGTGCCCCCTACCACTCCCCCCCCACCACTTCCACACTTTTCGACGAAATTTGATAAAACTTGGTGACTTTTTCTTAAATTTTATGACGAACATTTTGGTATATAGTTAGGGTTACTCGTGAAATAATGTTGCCACGACAAGCACATTTTGAAGGTGATGTGCGTCATTTTTTGTGTGTTTTTTCATATCTTTTGGCTCATGGATGAAACGAAACTTATATTTCATCCATTTAAAAACATATTCAGTCAATTTCTTATGTTTTTCTTTATTTTTGGAAGGAAAAGAGGCGCCAAAACAAAAACTACAAAAAATGTTGAAAATTCGTTTTATTTTTTCTTTAATTCTATTTTTAATTAGTATATTATACAAGAATTGACGTATCATAGTGTAATTCCACCAAAAAGGTGTGCCAGAAAAAGAATGATATAAATTACATTCACCCATGTTATTTTAACTCTTTGGTGCAACCAATAGCACTGCATATACGTAACACAAAATATGAACCCCAAACAGTCAAAGTCTACTAAAAGTACTTATTTTCTATCTTTAAAAAAAAAAAATGTGATCTTGATTGACAAATTAATCCCATCAATGTATTCATGGGATACTAAAGACAAAAACTATAAATATTCAAACATTTTTATATGTATTTATACAATGAATGGTGACATGATGCCCATAAATTTGATTTAATTGTGGAAAAGTGCCTGCACAAACAGACTTCAGTGAATTGAGTAAAATATCCATTATTTCCACGTACCTTTTCAAATTCAGACATATGGACGAACTAGAAACACATCATGTACATGTACAAGACTGCCGATTCAGTGAACACTAAAACGTATAATAAATTTACCATATTTATGTTTAGGGAAGCGGCTAGAAACTGTGCCCATGCACTCTAATATAACGCAAATACGGTTTGAGCTAGTTTGTTTTCACGAGAACACATTTCTTGGGAAGTAAACCCGTGTATGCTCATTGCTTACCTCTTCCTGGTATAGCATTTTGCGTAGTTCTTGTTGTAGTTCGTAAAATTCATTCTTTTTAACATGAAAGTATGATGTAGTGCCATGCATTTACATTTCTCATAAACGTGCACCATATTAAAACAAGGTTGGTAGATGTTTTATTTTTTTCTCCTAGTTCTACGCACCATAACATTGCGAACAAGCTTGCATTGACAACTAGCTAAATAATAACAGAGATGTAAACAAACTACGCGACGTTTGTATACAATAACAGTCAGGCCTGATACAAGGCACACTTATGCAAAATATTGTGTGAATATTCTTGCTTACCATGATTGCACTTTATGGTAACTTGATGCAACACCAGAAAGACACCGAAGAGATTTGTTTGCTTTGAAAAAGATCTTTCCTTCCCCAGAGACGATGGTCGGGCTTGAAAGACGAACTACCTTCGCCACCACGCCTGTACGAGTTTATATACCGAGCGCCATGTGTTCAGGTTGAATGACCTCACTTGCCTAACAACGGGACATCAACTATCCTTCGTTGTTGCGGAGTAACACGTGACTGCTTTCATCTCGTTGGAATTTCATTCACTTGGAATGCAATTCACATAGAATGAATGCGGCTCGTTTAGCGGTTCGATGAAGGATTTCAATAGGTATTTTGTTAGGTTGAAACTGACTAATTCCCAGCTGTTCAGAAAGATGCTTGTGGATGTCCTTTTCATTGGCCACAACGAGGACTTTTGTGAAAGGGACGCCACGGTACTTCTCGCGTCGTGAAACCATCATTGAAGAATATCTCCTTGAAGTTGATGTAAGAACGAAAATCCTCGCTGAAGTGGTATTTGCCCCCACAAATTTTGAATTAGTTTGACGTCATCACTTTGGCTCTTTAGTGATGTATATTGTTAAAGGCACGTAATTTTGCTATATCCGAAAAAATGCACTTTTTTTTTTAAACAAACAAGTAATTGTTGTCACTTTAAACATTAGGAAACAACAAATGAACTCAAAACGGAAATGGTTTTTATTTACATATTTTGAAATGGAAATTATTTTCGAACATTTGTCATTGTGATCAGGGGAGTCGATCCTGGGGAGGCAAGCAGGGCAGTCGCCGTCGCCACCCCAATGAAAATATGGGGGGGGGCAAACATATCGATTTGCCCCTCCGACCGCCCAATAATTTTGACATCTTGAAAAATTCATAAATGCAAGGATATATTTAAAAAGCACTATAAACCATTAAAATTAGCATTAAAAATATGGTATCAAACATACAATACTGTCAATTTTTCGGTGCGCTTTGTGCGCAAGATGTTTATTGAAACTTGCGCGCGGAACGTGCCAAAAATGTTTTGACATATTTTTCACTTTTGCCCCCCCCCCCCCATCCGAAACGTGGATTGTGATTATTACCTATAACAATATTGGAAATGACTCAGCATTATTTTTGGGGGGGGGGGAGGGAGGGTAATTTCTCGAAACGCTAAGCGAGCATGGAAATTTTCAGGATGTTTATTTGTTGATGTTGATAGAGGAAAACAAATCATCTCCACTAGAGAACATTATTTCGTCAAGTCAGCCTTACCAGGTCGTACAACCACTGACATTTCGAGACTGTTAGACCATTACAATGTGACCAAGTCTTCTCCACATCGGGAGCATTTTTTTTTTTTACCCAGGAATGAGGTGTCTGTTCTGAAAGAAAGAAATGAACTGGCCTTTTTTTTAATTCTAATTACGAATATGTTGTTCATGGAAAACAGACACATTATTGTCGGTATTTTGTTTTATGTTGTTGATATCATTTATTATTATTATTATAATTATTATTATCATCATTATTGTTATTATCTTTGTTATTAAATTTTATAATTATCATCATCATTATTATTATTGTTGTTGTTGTTGTCCTCGTCGTTGTTGTTATAGTTGTTGATGATGATTATGATTCAGGTGGTGATCTTTTGCATATTCGCGTCACACTACGTGCATGCACAGCTAGTGGTAAAATCATGCAAGTTTTAACTACATGTAAATTTGGCTGCTTTTAGCAAGTTTGGCAGTTTGCCCATCTAGGTATGTTGTGGGTTTATTCCCCTCTTCCTATACGATCTTCAGGCCATTTAGCTGCAAAGAATAGAGTCTTATTTCCTTCCTCGCTCTATTCAAATCTGCCTCCCTCTGAGTTCTGCGGTATAAGTGGGCTTTATACAGGTCATGACCTTTGGTGGGGAAATTATGGGCATTAAAGGCACAACTCAATGTTTGCAAGTTAAAAAAAAATAGTTGCAGATCCTATTCATACATGTCGCTGATAAAAGAAAGAAGTTCTGAAAATGAAGCTTTGCAGCATTATACTGCAAAGCGTTCATTTAGTGTTTTAAAAAGGCAAAATATATGAGCAAACGCTCAATTATTTACCATACCCGTTTTCCCAAATGGATGATGCTTCTTTATGAAAAAGATTCCATCAGATACGTTATTCATGTATGATATTTCTTCATAATAACAACGCTATTGGCTACATAACTTTCTAAAGTTTAGTATTCCAGCTGACGTTCCCTTTTCCATTCACTATCATATTATACTGTTCTATGTGTACCATATTTTCAGGGGTCAATCTCACCAAGTGTTCAAGAATGCTTTTGTGGGTCCTACCACTTAATTCATATTTAATTTTTAACTTTTGATTTTCATTTTTGGTATGTATTGTTATTTCCTCACGTTTTAATTGTATTGTTTTTTTTTATGAAAATGGAAATTGAGTGGTTTTTTCCACACGTTTTAATTGTATATTTTTACTGGAAGTGGAAATGAATTGAAATTGAATTGAATTGAATAGAGTTCAGATTTCGCAGTATGGTGTGATATTTCATTTATTTATTTATTTATTATTATTATTATTATTATTATTATTATTATTATTATTATTATTATTATTATTATTATTATCATCATCATCATTTTCATCATTATTATTATCATCACCATCGTCATAATTATTATTATTAGTAATATTATTATTATCATTATTATTTGGTTTCAGGTTTAACCTCTACAATGTGTCTTTAAGTTAAAAAGCCCCTACAGCAGAAGGAAATACACGATTGACAGAGTGTCTTTGAGCAAATACCACTGGTATTCCGTTTACTCGGCTCACCCATTGTGTACCACGTTGCCTATTGTGTTTGGTGTCAAAGTTCGAGTGTAATTTATGCGCCAACGCTATACACATTGAATCAATTCGTCTACGCATGAACGTCGAAACATGAATAAGAACGTGTGTTACATGTATTAGTAACGTGGGTTCTTCGTTATACTTGTGTTCATGTAGCGTTATCTAAACACTGAAAAAATGCACGTAGAATCGTATGGAAATCCAGTGATACGTGTTCATTGTTAGTATTTGATGAGAATAAATTGACAGCTAATTAATAAAAAAATAAATTAATAAATTTATCGATCATAAATTTGGAGGGAGTATCGTATTTCATATAATTATGTTGACTTATATATGTCAATTACTTATTGCACCCCGGAACTACTCCCCGTCCTTCCTAGGAAACATACAAAATTTTCGAGGAATTCTGTTCTGGTTATAAACATACACACTTAGATAATTTAAAGGTGAACAAATAATTACATATATTAAGTACAATTAGAATTCTTCTTTCAATACACGACACACCATTGTATAATTTGAGCCCCTTTCTTTCACCTCCCAACAATCCCGAAAGAGTGGACTGGTCAGATGAAAGCCCCCCCCCCCCCCACACACACACACATCCTATTCCCCACCCAAGTGTGCAGAATGTTTGGTTTCTGTCAGTGTGTATGGTCCATGGTCGGACGTCTAGACGAGCTAGCACTGGTTATGTGGATTGTGACGTCAAAGGGTGCGGTTATGTAATCTCAGTGTAATTTATTCTCCTTGACGACGGGTCTTGGCAACCTCCTTGGTAATTAAGACCACGATGATATTTGAATCAATCTGGGTTCTTATAGTACACTACAAAATGCTCAGAAGCATTGGCGTATAATGTTGTAGAGGGGAGGGCCTCTGGGCCCGAGGCTAGCTGCCACCCCCCCCCCCCCCCTTTACGTAAGGCCGGGAAAAACGTGTTTTTATTTCAATGATAATTCGTCGTGCGGCTGGCAGAAGGTCGTTAGCAAATGCTCTAAGCCTCTAATTTGAAACCCATAAACCCATAGGCTTATTCCATATTTTCGCCTTACGTACTGATAGGAGGATCTAAGCAGTGGCATATCTAGGGATTATGGCGCCCGGGGCAAACAATTAAATTGCGCCCCCCCCCCCGGTGGCGGATGTACAGGGGAGGGTATAGGGGGTTTAATCCCACTCCCTTGGGCTGCCAGTGAAAATGTGATGTGCATAGAAAACGCCATCATGTTTAAAAAGCATTTGAAAGCACTACAACACCATTAAAGTGATAGGCTAACATTGTGGAGCTTCAATTTATTTTTTTTTTCAAATTTTGATATCTGAACTACATAGTAGTGTTCATATGGACAAATAAACACCCTAGAATAACAAAAGTTTGGAAAGTTACACTGCCAATGGCAAGTTATGCATGAATAAACAATTAAAACTCGGGGCGAGTTTAAATAGCCTAGGTGTACACACAGTAAGTCTCAGTGGGAGAAAATGGGCAGGCGAATCCGATGAACTTACGATTTTCACTTTTTTAAAGCACTAAATAATCATTTTGAAATACAATTTTTTTCAGGGCATCATTTTCAGACCTTATCAAAGACAATGGTAGCATGGGGAATCATGTAGCTCAGATTTTTTTAACTGTGGTAAATGTTAGCCAATACCTTTAAACTCAGCATAAACATACTGTTGAAAATACGCAATTTTCAATTTGTAGCGCAACTTGGCGCGCGGAGTGCGCCGAATTTTTTTTATATTTTTTCACTTTTGCCCCCAAATCCGAAAAATGGATCGACGCCCCTGGGTCAACCCCCTCCCCAGCAAAAAGCTAGATCCGCCCCTGCCCATTCCACCCAAACATATTGCCGTAATTATAAATGCAAAGAAAAGACAGAGCAAGCGGTAGATTGTCTTTGCAAAATTATGCGAGGGAGCGGAGCGACCGAGCTTTAGAAAATTTGTGTACTTCTAACCCTATAAAACCCATTTTCTAACGCACTTTACCCTGTGGACTGGGAGGGAGGGGCGCATAATTCCTATAATTTTCATATTTTTTTCCTTTTGTTTTTTATCTTACTCTTTCTGTCTTTTGCGTTTTTTTGCGCCCCCCCTTGAAGTGGCGCCCGGGGCACGTGCCCCCTCTGCCCCCCTTAGATACGCCACTGGATCTAAGCGATTACAATACTTTGATTTCATGTGAAATAAGCCAATGGTTGTCACGTTAGTGCACGCAATTTACTGTTAACGCCCTTCTGCTTAGAGCATTTGCTACCGACCTTCTGCCAGCCGCACGACGAATTGCAGAAGGTGACAAAATGTGAGTTTCAAATACGGCAATTTGAGGGTTTTGAATTAAGGCTAAATTGTAACGACCCCCCCCCCCACCACACACACACACACACCCACACACCCGACATATTTACTGGCTATACCACTGCTCAGTAGCTCCATAGAGTTTGCAAGAGCTGGCAACCCGAGACTCAATAATATTATGCTATCAATGTGCTCATTAACTTTCTGGCAGATGGAAAAACAACAAAATGCTTGAACAGGGCAGTAATTACCTGCCAATTTGAAAGGACGAAATATTGTTAGAATTGCTTTTTCGCACTTTACATGCCACATAATAGATCCATGAGGAAAACAAAACACAATCTACAATGTCTTAACATGCATGTTAGATTTTTGGCCTTCAAAGAGGAACTAGACTGGGCATACAAATGAAAAATCTTTCATCAGAATTCAAAATTTCATTGGTTTCCAGGTGGAAGTATATTACATTTGTATTAAATATGATCTGGGACTAAATTACCATGTTCTGACATGAATAACGTGTTAACTTATTGTTTTCTTCCCATTTGATTCGCCTTCCCCCTTTTTTTCGTTTTCTTGTTGATTTTCGGGGAGGTGTTGGGGGGGGGGTGTGGTGGATGGAAACCAGTAACATTTTAGTTATAGCTGGATGACGTGGGCATGTGATGAACTATGATTATATGTGTGCTTGCGTGTGTACTTGCGTGTATGCGTGTGGGTTTGTGTGTGCCTGTGTCTGTGTATGCGTACGTGCGTGTCTGCATACGTATGTGTATGTGTGTGTGTCTGTGTGCGACTGTGCGTGTCTGTGGATGCCTGTGCATCAATAACCGTTGTTTGATGAACATTTGTATACTTACAATGCATGTAAATATTTAATAGTATTACGGTGAATATCAAAGACATCGAATACAAATCACAATCACAAGCACACAGTTTCTCCGAGAAAATGTTTATTTTTTTCTTTGCCTTTTTCGAATCTCTACCGCTACATCTGAAGAGTAGAAAAATAAGACAACTGATAAATAACATAATAATGCCTCAACTGTATAAAACCATATATCGTCAATTCTAGAATCGTACTGATGTAGATATTAAGCTGTTACATTTGGATTGCATTTTCTTAAAATAAAAAGAACAAAATCGTTTCACGATTTGGTAGTCACAAGAAAAGAATGTGGGGTTATCATAATACTGTAATAGTGAACATCGTCTGTAATCCATAATAAACAGAGAAAACTTTTAAGGTGTGGTATCAAATTGTTGCTGAAAAAAATCCTTATACGGTATATTATATGGCTTTCATAAATGCTAGGGTGAAAGTACAATATTGCAATTAAGGAAAAACTCAGGTAGCAAAGGTTGAAATTTCGATTTGTGCACTCAAAATATTTAAATATTTTGAAACGAAATCATGACGTCAAGATTTGGGTTATTTAGTATTCTTCCTCATCTTCGCCCTCTTCGTCAGCGCCGGCTGAGTCGACCCCGACTTCTTCGTAGTCCTTCTCAAGAGCGGCCAAATCTTCACGAGCCTCAGAGAATTCTCCTTCCTCCATACCCTCTACAACGTACCAATGGACGAAGGCACGCTTGGCGTACATCAGATCGAACTTGTGGTCTAGACGAGCCCAGGCCTCGGCGATGGCAGTGGTGTTGCTCAACATGCAGACGGCACGCTGTACCTTGGCGAGATCACCACCAGGAACAACGGTTGGAGGCTGGTAGTTGATACCGACCTTGAAACCAGTTGGGCACCAGTCGACGAACTGGATGGTACGCTTGGTCTTGATGGTAGCGATGGCGGCGTTGACATCTTTGGGTACCACGTCACCTCTGAAGAGGAGACAGCAGGCCATGTACTTGCCGTGACGAGGATCGCACTTCACCATCTGGTTGGCGGGCTCGAAGCAAGCGTTAGTGACCTCTGCAACGGTCAGCTGCTCATGGTAGGCTTTTTCTGCAGAGATGACAGGGGCATAGGTGGCAAGAGGAAAATGGATACGTGGATATGGCACCAAGTTGGTCTGGAACTCCGTCAAGTCGACGTTGAGGGCACCATCGAAACGCAGAGATGCAGTGATGGATGATACGATCTGGCCGATAAGACGGTTGAGGTTGGTGTAGGTTGGACGCTCGATGTCGAGGTTGCGGCGACAGATGTCATAGATGGCTTCGTTGTCGACCATGAAGGCACAGTCGGAGTGCTCTAGGGTGGTGTGAGTTGTCAATATGGCATTGTACGGCTCTACAACTGCAGTTGCTATCTGTAGGTAGCGGGGTAGATGGCGAACTCGAGCTTGGACTTCTTGCCGTAGTCGACAGAGAGACGTTCCATGAGCAGCGATGAAAACCCGGAGCCGGTGCCACCACCGAAGCTGTGGAAGATGAGGAATCCCTGAAGACCCGTGCACTGGTCAGCCTAAGTGTAAATATGGAATGAAGACATTCGTTGCATTACAGAGGAACGGAGATAAGGTGTGAAGACAACAGAAAAGGCAAGTGCATTGCTGACATATATATAATTGAATATCCTCTCCACCTCCTCAAGTATTTCGGCTGTTCTTCACTGTTTATTTCTCATATCTGCCAAATACTCTTCGGTCATCCCCAGCCACCCTGATATCCTCCATCCTAATATCCATACCTCCTCCTTAGTCTTCCCCTCTTTCTCCCACCTGACAGCTCCATCTCGAACACCCTTCCCGTATGTATCCATTAACCAAGTCATTTCAAGTTATACTTTCATTGGCTTTGTCACTGAATTGTTCCATCTAGTTGTCCCTCCTGCATTCTCAACCCTTATTCTATCCCTCCCTTTTACTTCCTACTGAAACATCTGAATCTTTAATTTTGTCACCTCTTTCTCTCCGCCACTGTTCGTGTGTCAATACCACTGTTTCTATTGCGTAATCCCTCATGATATCAAGCACCATTCATTTCAGAAGACACAAACTTTCTTTGCACATATTAAAACGGGGTTCAATGATCAATGTTGCATTCCACCTGTGCACCAGCAGAGTCTTATTCACCTTCATACAAAACAAAAAGGCAATTTTTCTCCACTCACCAACTTTCGGATTCTATCAAGAACTATATCAATTAGTTCTTTGCCGATTGTGTAGTGACCACGGGCGTAGTTGTTGGCGGCATCTTCCTTGCCGGTGATCAGTTTGGCTGGCGGAATGGAAAAGTTGACGGTATGTTCCGGTTCGGACCTCATCTGAAATAAATGTACAGTTATTAAAAGTATTATTTTTGAGTGGAAAGAGAGCATAATCATTGAAAAGTGAAAGAAGGAAGATTGTAGTGTTTTTCTCCACTTGAATTTCTGCCGATTATATCTGATAGCCAAAAAATAGCAGGATTTGGAAGAGTGTCTCACTGCGTCAGGGAGTACGTGCATCGATGCACGGCCATGTCCGGTAAGGCATGAAACCCAGGATTTTAGTTTAACCAAGGAGCTTGAAGCTCCTTGGTTTAACCATGGTTTAACCATTATGATTAGGGTTTCAGATTAGGGTTTGGGGTTGGGACAAAAGGCTAATGCAGTTTAAAAACATGTCATGACGATGTAGAGTGGAGAAGTGAAAGAAACAAGAAAATGCAAGTGAAGAGGAGAAGCTCGACAAGCTTTTAATGCATGAAACGAGAAATAAATCCATATAGGAAGCAGACGACAATAGAAGACATCTGAAGAGGCAGAATGACTTAAAGCCACAGGCTAAAAATGACCACAGTTTAAAAAATAATGTGAGCTACATAATCCTCCATGCTCTAAGTGTTTTTGATAAGGTCTAGAAATGAAGCCCTGAAAAAAAAAATGTATTTCAAAATGATGATTTAGTGCTTTAAAAAAAGTGAAAATCTACAAGCACTCAAATTGACGGGATTCATAATACCCATTTCCTCGATCCCATAGAATTACTGCGTGCAGATCTATAGGCTATTTTAATATTCCACTGGAGTGGAAATTGTTTATTAATGCATATCTTGCTATAGTGGAAACATAACTTTGCAAACTTTTGTATTCTAGGGTGTTTATTTGTCCATTTGAACACTACTATGCAGCTCAGACATCAAAGTTTGACAATTTGTTTAAACTGAAGCTCCATAATGTTAGCCTATTACTCTAAATGGTTTTTAACATTATGTATTCGATAATCATCCTAAACTTGAAATTATCTGAAGAGTCTCTTACCGACTACGGTTGGCTCGAGGTCGACGAAGACGGCACGGGGCACGTGTTTGCCAGCTCCGGTCTCGCTGAAGAAAGTGTTGAAGGAATCGTCACCTCCTCCGATGGTCTTGTCAGATGGCATCTGACCATCCGGCTGGATGCCGTGTTCCAGACAGTACAACTCCCAGCATGCATTGCCGATCTGGACACCGGCTTGACCGACGTGGACTGAGATGCATTCGCGCTATAAAAAAAATAGAAAATTTATTCAAAATGTAAAATTATGTAAGAAGCGTTTGATGTTTCTATTTATAAAACAAAAACGTATTCTTCAAAAAGTATAGCTAAAATACGATTTCAAATGTTTTTGCAATTTTGATTTTATTTAGCGGACGCGTTCTTCACGATCAGTACAAACACAACATCTTAAATCCTTAATGTTCAGATGACAATAATGTCTATAGTTTCCGTTTCTTTCGTAAAGGAGTCTGATAAGACGGGCATATTCCATACATGTACACTTGCATTTATTTCGACATCCGTAACTGTAAACCCCTTTTTTATTGACTGCAACATCTATTTGTCAAAAAATGTGCTTTTCAGGAAAAAAAATCGAATGAAATCATCTAGTTTACAAACATAATCAACGAATTGCATACAAGAAACCTGTTTACCAACATATTTGAGCATACTGGTCCCCATGGAAGACCAGCAGCACTATAATAGTGCCGCTGAATATGGGTTATGCATCCCCCCCCACTCTTTTTCTTCTATTTTCACTTATTTCCTATCTCTGTTACGTGTATGTTATTTATGTTTGTAATATTGTCGAGCCTGTAGTGTTATTCAGTATCCTTATACGTGTACTTATCTCTGTATGGTTGTATATAATTTTCTTTAAGTTTTCAAGTTATTGTTTATAATTTGTATATTTCTTTTTATGACGGAAAACAAACAATCAAACTGTTTACACAAAGGTTGTTCTTGACAACCTAGAAGCTGTCCAGAGTTTTGTCAGACATAGCAACAATGTCTGTACTGGTAATACATGCAGACTGGATTCCGGGTATAGTTTATTGATAGCAGGTTAATTGAATACCTTGTTACTAGGTCCGCAGGAAAGACATATCCATAATTTTGAATCACTTAGCTCGTTGGTTACGGGAACCGATATGCCACGTATTAACTCTATAGCTATATCGACTAGATAATTTTGGAAGCTTAATTAACAGGTCTAGTATGTCAATTGCATTACGCAATTAACCGTCTCAGCGAAATTGTTGTGTGAAGGCGACAAATTAGAATATCGATCGAATAGAGATAGCAGGCTGTAATATTTCATTTCGTCTAGTTTACGAAGGCAATTAGATGTAATCGATGGTGTAGATAATTAATGTTTCAACCAGGTCATTAGACAAAAGCAAAAAAAAAATGTTAGATTCCATCTACCCACAGTATAATGTACAATTCGAAAGATCTCGATAGTTAGTCTCATTTCCAGACCATGCGATTTTTTTCTACCTCCAGAGTACACTCACTCTGTCTAGCAAAATCAAGACACTGGTCTTAGTCAAAGCAGTTGATAGCAGTTTCCTCATCAATACAAGATGGGTTAATCTAAACGTCTGAAAGCTAGACTACTCGACAGTGCGATTGCTGCCCAAAATATGAATATGCGTGGCCATCGTAGTGTTATGTAACGACGTGTTTTCAATAATGATATTTAATTAAACTTAGATCTGGCGCCATCACTAAGCGAACATCATGGCCTTAAAAGTAATCAATTCCTCCTTCATGTTTAATTAATAAATGAATTCAACGATCTGATGACCTCCCCATGCGTAAACTCATCGTGTTCGTGAGATGGACTTCATGTTTAATTCAGACGAGAGGAAATGATACCGGGAAAATGCAATTCAGAGTCATTCAGGTATTGTGTTATATTCCATCGAGCGAATGCAGTCCGCGCAAATGAATAAAACACGCTAAAATTATTTTGATCGCTCTCATCGCTGCTATAGATTATTTCATTGTCACTTTTATGCGATCGTCATGAAAATAACGCGAGGATACAACCTCCAACTTAATTAAACCAGATGCTCTTTGGTCGAGGATGAAAAACAACCCACATCATCTCGTTAAATATTTATCCCAACATGCCCGATGGAAAACAATTTCGATTCTTCTCCCGCCAACTCAAGATGAGTCATCCATCGTACGTGTTGGATGTTGCAGTTGAGATGGTCGTCTGCCCGCCACACGTAAGTGATGAATAATTGTGTGCCCATGCAAAGGCCGTTAGCTGTATGCTGTGTGTCTACGCAAAGGCCGCTAATTCGTACATAATGAATACGGTTAATGGAGTTTGCGTAGCCACACAACATACAGTTAGCGGTCTTTGCAAAGGCATACGGCGTGATGAAGGGCGAAGATTTGGAGTGTTTTACGCGTGAGGCTATTTTCATGGAGGTAGAATTAAAGTCTCATTCTACCTCCATGCTAATTTTGAACTAGTGTGTAATGCACTCAGGGTTGTATCGCGTTCCACCAGGATAATTATGAACGACGTGCATCAAACCGTGGACCTACTAATGATGAAACCTTTGCCACAGACTTTAATAAGTGGCTGGGTGGGAGGGATGACTCACACGTACAGGTGAGAAGCATGGCGCCATGATAAACGTGCATTTTAAATGAAAGCGATTTACTTGTATTCGCTCATTATTGATTCATTGGTGTACACCTTGAGCATTAGAGGACGGTTTTTAACATATTTCAAAATAATGGATATAGAGGTAGCGGATTAGTTTCAAATTAAGCTCTTCTTGTAGCTGTTACGAGTGAATACAATATTTTGATGAAAGAAAGCTTTTACAAAAAGAATTTACGCCGATTTGCCGTTCATCTCTGTTCATCAAAAATGAATGATTCATCAGATCAAATGCTTGATCGTTTAAGTATACTTTGCCACATTATATTTTCATTACCGGATGTACAAATTATTGTCACTACTGAACACTCAAAATTGTCATTACCTTCTTTCTGTTTGCTTGGTCTTTTTGACTGATCAATCTGAAAATAAAATATAATCTGAGTTATCACTTTCCAACCAAAATCTTGTGATGTGAATACCAGTATCATGATCATATAACCGTATTAATGATCCTCTCGTTAATATGGCAACAGAACTCCATAGACATTGCATGTGATATTCTAGAGTGTGGTAATGAAAGGGATATGGTTCTTGGCAAACCTGATAAAGTGATCTGTCGCCACGCCTTGGGTTAATTAGGTACAAATTAACTGGCTGGAGACTAAAAACGAGATATATCTGCCTGGGGTCTATGGAGAAGGCGTGTTACAGTGAAATTAAATCGTCTCCAACCGTACAGAAAAATGCGAATTAAGGCTGTAAAGCTTGTGAAGCTATGCATAAAATGCTGTCTTTCATCCAACATATCTGATGAAGGAATGCCTTTTTTTCTTCTTCACCAAAATTATTTCCGTGTGTTGATCAATTTTTTTGGCAAAATCAACACAATGTCACACCGAGTATAAGAGATTGGGAAAAAAAGTAAACAGTCATTTCGTTTGATTCCGTGGTTAGAGGATGGTGAGAAAATGTCCTCGATATAATTGAGACGGAGATGATGACGCGAAACTCACTGGCTCTTCTTTACTTCGGGCATCGCGCATGCGTTCTCCTCTCGGCGCGGCCAACGCCCATCCCGTCACCATCCATTGACTGTGGCTGTTTATCCTCCTCATTTCCACATTATGTTAATCAGGTGCTCGCAAATCGCGCGGTATTTTGACAAGCGAACAACATGTATGTGAACGCGGAGTATTCCAAGTATGTTAACACGCCATTTATACCGAGCAAACCACGACATCTCGCTATCTACAACAGCAATGATCTAATCTGCACTGTGGAGCCATTTCCCATGTACATTATTTTTAGGCATAGGACGTGCACATCTATGAAGGCAATTTTCTCTAATTAAAAAAGACACCGATCCGTTAGCACCCAACAGAAAACCCCCGGGGAGAAAAAAAAATATGCACATGAAATCAGTTTGCTTTATCAAACATATTGTATATTATGCCTTACTATGTAATGGATATAATATTCTTGAAACATTGAGATCAATAGTATGGTTGTTCTACATCTAGATTTATTTACTCAAAATAAGACTTATCAAAGGTAGAGGCTGTAATGTGAATTATCGCCACGAAAACGAGAAAACACCGACATTTGACAAACATTGTGGTATGTCAAAGAGCATTTTTCTCCATCACACATGGGCTGATACATCAGACAGATGGATCCCTCCCTTTCAGAAAAGGAAGGAGAAAAAATACGTAATTCTACAAAAAAAATAATGCAAAATATCTATCCCCATATTGAAAATAAAATAACGAATGCATCGAACGTACTCACCATTTTGGCGAAAGTTTGATTAAGACAGACTGCAGTGTCGCAAGGTGAACTGGCAGACGGTATAATCAACTGTTACGAGCGCGCCCAAACCGGCCGCTTTTTATTCCACTCGCACGCCACTGCGCATGTGCAGAGAGCGACCTGGTCACATGCAGTGCAGCCAGGTCGAGAAGCGGGCATTTTCATAATATATGCAAATCTCTATGACAACAACATTGTTGCTAATGGCGACTGCTGAAGCCTGCAGAAGGTGTGGGTAACGTAACTAATTTCTGTATGATGCCGTTTACAACTAAGCGGGTGTGAGGGTGTTTTCTTTTACGAAATCCAAAGTGTGGCGGCTGCATGTTTTATTTCTTTGATTTTGTAAACATCAATGTTTACTTTTCAAACAAAAATGTCTGCCACAGCGTATCGACAAGACGTAAACATGTAAATTTCTAATGATTTTAAATCAGTGTGTTGAGCCATACAATTTTGGTGAGTCCAGTTATTTTACGCCTATATGAAATATCCAAACAACGTAACATTTATGTCGATTTCTAACAACATTGTAAAAATCTGAAGTGAAAATACTAAGTTTGTA
Source organism: Eucidaris tribuloides (assembly GCA_001188425.1). Lineage (NCBI taxonomy): Eukaryota > Metazoa > Echinodermata > Echinoidea > Cidaroida > Cidaridae > Eucidaris > Eucidaris tribuloides. The sequence goes on from JZLH01S0125493.1 coordinate 92,679, forward strand.
GTTACAAAGAGACAAATGAGTTGCTGGCAAATTAGTCTACTTTGGTAGGATATTTCATGTTTTAGCGAAACAAAAAGTTTTAATGTAAAATATCTATTGTTGAAATAATGAGAAAATCATTTACAATATATTTTCACGACAGCTACAATTATTCAATTGATTTTGTGTGTGTGAAGATCTCGAGTCGAGGTTGTGATAGTCTACTACATTATTGCGGCAATAGCTTACTAATATTATTTTTTTCAGCAAATTTCTCTCCTATGTTTCAATTCTTGCAAATGTTATATACAATTATTCATTTTTTGTAAATAAATATATTTAAATAATTCACTGTTATCGTTATATTCAGTTGTACATCTTTGAAATAGCTTACACGAAAGCGCAGACGTAAAGTCAAGTCATATGAGGATGAAATTGATAAAATCGCATTCTATTTGTTCAAGGATACATGTTATTGCAGTGTTTTCTTCATTACCCACAAGTGCGACGCTGCATTCAAACGTGACTCGCGCAGGTGTAGCCATGCTTGCTTACGTGTAAACGTTGCACGAAGGTAAATAAAATGCACATGAATATGATTGACAAAACATCGCGATTGACTCGCTTCATAACTCATGCATGTGTTATGAGATCCGTACTTTGTAGGAGTCACGTTCGTAGATCTCGAAATGAAGGGTTTATTCAACAGTTCCGTTGTGATTTGAATAAATGAACTCCACATATCGCAGGCATTAAAATGAAAAAAAAAATCAAATGTGTACAACGATCAAATATCTATCAAATTACACGTCTGTTTACGATCGAGACTGTTAAACAATTATTTTGCAAACGAAAGCTATTAATTAATGGACAAATTCAGTGATGAGCATTGCTGTGCAGTGGACAGGCACCTGTTAGACTGTTGAACATTATTGTCTCATGTTCATGTGCACTTTTCTTTTTCGTTGCTTTGTCTGACATGTTTTGCCCTCACCTCCAGCACGCTATTTTACCCATCAGTAGTCCAAACAAAATTGTCTGAAGATATTGTGTAGTTGACAATGGAATTCTACCACAAAGCAAGTACTTCTACTGTTTCTGTAGTACGGTACTACTACTACTACAACTACTACTACTAATAATAATAATAATGATTATAATGATGATGATAATAATAATAATAATGATAATAATAATAATAATAATAATAATAATAATAATAATAATAATAATAATAATAATAATAATAATAATAATAATAATAACCACTGTCATCATGTTCATCCTCCTCCTCCTCCTCCTCCTCCTCCTCCTCCTCCTCCTTCTCCTCCTCCTCCTCCTTCTCCACCTCCGTCTTCCTCCCCTCCACCTCTTCCTCCTCGTCACCACACTACGTTGCGGTCTCACGGGTGCCCACACTGTGTCTTGTACTTTGAAACGCGGGTGGTGGGGAGAAGAGCGCTCTTGCTGGATTGAATAATGAAAGGTTCACATGGCGAGGGCCTGAAGGAAAATGGCAAAAAGCTTTTTATCAGAGAATAAAAGTGCATATCGTAAAAGCCATTAAAGGTACTGGCTAACATTTACCACAGTTAAAAAAATCTGAAGCTACATGATTCCCCATGCTACCAGTGTCTTTGATAATTAAAGGTTAGTGACATGATTGGGAACACTTGAAAATGCCTCAAGAACCAAATGAGTTGAAATATATACCAACTATACACTAGCAGGAGCGGATCTCCCACCTGGGAGGATTTGTCTGTTATTTGTTTACTTAAGGAGAATTAAGCATAAACATAGGAGTATTTTAATTTTATCCGGGTACGATAAAAAATAAGCCCCATAGAGAGCCACACAGCAGGTTTCCCTGCTACGAGTGATATTGACATTGTTTATTTTAGAATGAGTCAACGTTTGACTTCAGGATTTTCACAGGAGAATTCTTGCATAGTTTACTTGATTTTAGAGTAGTTTCAGCCCAAGTTGAGGACTACCCCCAATCATGTCATTTACCTTTAAGGTCTAAAAATGAAGTCCTGAAAAAAATTGTATTTCAAAATGATTATTTAGTGCTTTAAAAAAGTGAAAATCCTAAGTTGACCGGATTCACCTGCCCAATTCCTCCCATAGACTTACTGTGTGTACACCTAGGCTATTTTCTACTCGCCCCCAGTATTAATTGTTTATTCATGCATAACTTGCCATTGGCAGTGTAACTTTCCAAACTTTTGAATTCTAGGGTGTTTATTTGTCCATTTGAACACTACATAGTAGCTCAGATATCAAAGTTTGACAGTTTTTTAAATTGAAGCTCCACAATGTTAGCCTATCACTTTAACCCACTCGTCACCCAAACTGGGTCAACAGTTCAACAGAATATTATATGCTTAGCCTTTTGTCCCATTCATATTACATGGATAAGTGGTTCCTACTCGAACCCATTTGCCAAATTCAACTTGACAAATACCGTATACAAGTTCCTTGTAATGTATACACAAGCTTTGTCAAATGAAATCATGTTTGTAACGTCTCCATAATTAGTCGATGATCAGAACTGCTCATTTTTTGCATGTGAACAATGCCAAAAGCATGACAACATCTCGAGACGATTTTCTGTTTCACTTTTCGGATATTTGATTTAACTTGAACTTTATTTGTAAGTCATTTCTCCGTAGTTTGGGTGAAATATGGCACGGAAGAGTGAGATAACATAAATTATGAACGAGTGAGCTGACAGTACTTACTGTATCCTAACCAGGATTGCAGTAAATGATGTGTTAACTCGGGTCTCAGTGTCACTGAATGTCATTCAGCATCCACTATTTCACTGATTGTGTAATGTACTGGAAATACCAATGTTTGTTATCATTTCCTAAGCAATCACAATACTGAAACAGTTCTAGTTTTTGTATATCCTAGGACACTGACATCTAAGGAGAAGTTAAAAACGCCTTGAGAACGAAATGAGTTGGAACATTATATCAACTGACTAAAGTGTATATTCATGTCGAAAGGATCTTGTCTTGAATTTGTTTGCCTGAGGAGAACAAAAAACATTAACTTTCCAGAATTGAATTAATCTCCAGCCCTGACAGAAATTGATGATATGGAAAGATACAAAACAAATATTACCGTCACAGCATTTTTCTGATAATAATCGTACAGTACAACAGAGAAAAAAATGTAAGGCTACGACATTTTCTCCGAAGAAACGTTAAATAGTACATGTATACTTGATTCTATGAGCATTCTTGTGTCCTAAATTGAGGATAACTTCCCCTCTTACAATTTCCCTCTATCTCTAGAAAAAACAAAACAAAAACTTGTCTTGCATGTTTTCACTTCCGGTTACTAATAGGAAATACAAACAGGATAGGAAAGATAACTGTATGATAATAACATCATCAAGTTTAAATCAACATTCCTAACCTTTATGATAAAAACACAACACAAACATGTTAATTTCCGCGACTAAAGTTTACGTTACTTGATCTTCGTGTCAGTTCACGGAGAGGATTTGTTGATTAGACCCTATTTGTCACGGGTTTTTGTGCCCCCCCCCAACACTCACCCACACACACACAAACACAAGCGTAAGCGCGCGCACGCACGCACGTACGCACACACACACACACACACACACATAGACACACACACACAGACAAACAGACACACACAACACACAATCAAACAAACACACACACATGCCATCACAAACACAAACACACACCATCAGACAAACACGCACATATACATACCATCACACACACATACCGTCACACACGTACACACCATCACACACACATACCGTCACACACGTACACACCATCACACAGACACAAACACACACACACACACACACACACACACACACACACACACACACACACACACACACACACGA
>JZLH01S0125501.1:6273-26102 GCA_001188425.1 Eucidaris tribuloides
TGTGTGTGTCTCTCTCTCTCTCTCTGTGTGTGTGTGTGTGTGTGTGTGTGTGTGTGTGTGTGTGTGTCGTCTCTCGTGTGTGTGTGTGTGTGTGTGTGTGTGTGTGTGTGTGTGTGTGTGTGTGTGTGTGTGTGTGTGTGTGTGTGTGTGTGTGTGTGTGTGTCTTAGTGTGCTTAGATGTTTTTGCCAGTGTATGTTTGCGTGTTGCTGGAAGGAGGAAAGAGGGCGGTTTTTACCATGTTGGATAATTCAGTCAAGCGATACATTTTATACATAGGAAATTTGTAGTTACAAGAGATTATGCACATAATGTACCACATGAAAGCAAAAGACAACATACTTATTATTCTAGTATCTCTCCCTCCTCTCTAGACGCGTACTCAAAACATTTTAATTAATCATTGGTCAGTGTTAATTATAAGCAATACCAAGCACGTTCCCCTGGCAAATTCCTCTTTTTTTAAGTATTGCACGATGCGACGCGTTGATACCCGACACAATTTAGATTTTTGTAGACAGAAATAGCTGTCCTTTTTCATCATGAACCAGATGATCTTTATCAATCTTTTGTCCAATATCCCAACAAATGCTGGTAATATTATTATAAAACAACTTATGGAATGGAAAGTCCTGTTGTGATCTATTATGACATAGAGATGAAAATCAGAGGTTGACAACCTTTCGCTGCATCCATAGCAATAACCAAACAAGGAAGTAATCAAATATTTAAATGTCTCTAAAGCAAATACAGAAGAACCACTGACGCCTGCCAGACGCCAGTTATACACGTTTCACATCGGAATGGGACTGCTGTGAAACATGACATACACACGAACATCAATTAACCAGAGACATATGTACACACAGCACATTCAAACACATACATAGAGAGACATACACATACATACGAACACACAGACAGACACAATTACACACACTGGCACAGACAGACACATACACACACATAAATACACACACACACAAACACAGTCATACACACAGACATACACATACGCACGAACACACAGGGACACACAGACACACAGACAGACACACACACAAACACACACACATGCAAACGCACACACACAACACACACACACACACACACACACACACACACAGGAGTGACCGATGTACATTCAGTACACACAAATTCAAGGCTCACACTCTCACAACTACAACACCACATACACAAGCATGGCCCGGACAAATTGTTTAAGTAAGATGGTGATGGATAGCTATGGTCTCGTGCGATCGTTTGTATTTGCGTGGTGACTGCTATTTGATTAGTTGCATGTATATTTGTTGTGCGTTCTCGGTCAAGTGCAGTGGGTTTTTTTTCATTCTCACTCCCTAAAGAGGATTTTATCACCTCACTATGTCTGGACTTTTTAAAAGTTCATTCACAGTTGAGCTGTGTACGAAAACATGCAATATGAAAATATTCTGTAGTTGACCTGTGTGCAAAAAAATGCAACATAAAACTGACTCAAAAAGGTCAGAGTCTGATCTTTTTTGATGAGGTATAATTCAGATAACCATAACATCTTATTAACCCTTTGGATGCTATAATGTAAAATATAGTCGAAAATCTGGGGGGTCCCCCCCCCGAGATTTTTCATTAATTTAAAAAACCAAAGACATTCAGAATCTGTTATCAGTGTGATACGACTTTTGGGCATAAAGCTTTCAAATAAAAGAAACATCGCTAAAACTAAACTTGCGCTTTAACTCACTCTCTTAAAATAAAAGAATCGTATCTTTCGTGAAATCTTCCATCGTGATAGACATTCGACGTGAAACCTTCATGTTAGACAAAGACGGAAAATAGTGTTGAGTAATGAACATATCGAAAAGTCAGTAACTGTAAGAAAGAATGTAATCACGTCTGTGGTTGTAATTTTCTAGAGTGCCCATTAAAAAGACATGTCTGTGAATTCCGTGTTAGATGCTTTCAGTCTAAAATGTGTGAATGTTGGCGGAATAGGTGATTGCGGACAGATGAAATTGCTCAGCGCCGAAGTTGTCTTGTCCATGGAATCTGAGAAAATATTAAAATGAAGAATTTCCTTGAAAAGGTGTTCGGTCCTCTTTCACCAAATTGGTCATTACCTTGGATAAAAATAAGATGAGAAAAAAAACTAACTAATTCCATATTCCACATTTCCTCTCCGCAGACAAGAAAATGGCCAAAACACCTTCTTGAAGAAATATTTTATGTGATAATGTTGGAATACATCAAATCAGGATTTGGGTATTTATTGCTCGCATCGTCAAAATGTAGATACCAAATGTGACGAACCTACATATATCTGATTCGGTGATACCATAAAATTAAAAAATGTGAAAACCCATATTTCTATTATATAGAAATCAATGCAAATTATCGCTATTAGTATGAACAGATGAAAGAGGATGTGATCCGTCATTAATTAAGAAACCTACATAAAGACGCAAAACACAAAGGCGTAGGAATGCGGTTATCTTTGGAATGTATATGATAGATGTTCATACAACTTATTCTTGTGTTTCTCTTGGAAAATTAGTGTTTTCATTCTCTTTGAAATTGATGAATATGATGAGTGTCCCCCATCGGAGAAAAACGTCATATTTTGGAATAAATGCAGTCTGTGAACGGTCAAGGGGTGCCATCTTTATATCTGAAGATCAAAATCAAGTCGATAGTCCGGAAGAAGGGCCCTAGCATACATGTATGTTCCCGGAAGAAGGGTCTTAACACTAAATTGTCTCGAACTTGAAAACCATTGGCTCTTTTCACTTGAAATAAAAGTATTGTGATATTTTTAAATCCTTCTGTCAGTCTGTTAGGTAAGGCAATTAGGCAATATTTCTCAAATAAGAGAAAAAATACCGTTAAGGCCCTTCTGCCGGGAACATATGCTAGGGCCCTTCTCCTGGACGTGATAATGCTTCACTCAAGAAGAGTTGGCAAACAATTTGACATGTTGCCATTGCGATTTTGAAAAGACAGCAGCAAGGGCGCTTGTGAGTCACGACACGCAACATGGGTTTGAGTGTCTCATGGTCTGAAGGCATCTGTGGAATTAATGTTACTCGGCATCTATCAGCATGATATAGAATTTTGTCGTGATGTACTTTCATTTTGTCAGACGGTTGTGCCAGTAAAAATATACAGGACAGCAGATGAAAATGATTTTTGGTGACACGGTTGTCACACTGTGTTAAAGTCAACTACAACGTTGTTGACTGTTTCAACTACATCGATTGAACTATTGTCAGATGCCCAGTGAGTTCCAATCTAAATCAGAGATGGTACTATGTAAAGAACAAGAGTAAAGTTAAGTCATCATTATGTTTCAGTAAGACAAGATTTCATTCACTCTCTTCTACCAACAGTGTGTTGTATGTACATGTATGTACCGTATATATCATTTATTGATATCTATTATATCATTGGACAATAGTTGAAGTCATGTAGGAAGAGAGTAAAAGACACAATTTAATACTCACGCACTAACTTACCTACCTTGAGTGTACGTCTATATGTATGTATGTATGTGTGTATGTATGTATGTATGTATGTATGCACGTATGTATGTATATGCATGTATGTGTGTGTTTGTGTTTGAACGTATCTATCTATATATATATCTATCTACCTACCTGTCTGTCTATCTATCTATCTATCTATCTATCTATCTATCTGTCTATCTGTCTATCTCTTTAAATCATTTATTTAGGCCTATATTTATATCTAGTGACATTTTTTCTTTCTTTCTTTCTTTCTTTCTTTCTTTCTTTCTATATAGACATTTGATTATGTATTTATATATATATCCATTTATCTACGTAGGTAGATACATGTAGCTAGCTACCTATTTTTTTTCTGTTTATCCATCTATATGTTTATCTATCAATTTATCTACCTATCTATCTCTCTTTATGTTGCACAGACTCCACAAAGAAATGAAGCTAAAACGTCAATATTTCCAATATTTAATAAAGTTTTGATAAAGATTCAAGTGGATATTCGAAAACTTAAAGACACTATATAACAGTGTGGAAACTTTATTTAAAAAATTGTCAAACCTTGCTTTCTGACATATCTGGTAGTGTTTGGATGGACAAATAAACACCTTAGAACACAAAAGTTTGGGCAGTTATGCTGTCACTAGTACGATATGTGCAGATTCAAATTGGCACATTAATTTTCTATCGGGCGATAGGAAATTCTGCAACACAGCAGTCTATGGGGGAAAGCTGGAATGGTCTCTCAATGATTTTTACTTTTTTAAAGCACTTACTGATCGTTTTAAACTGCAATTTTTTCAGGGCTTCATTTTTAGACCATGTCAGAGACACTGGTAGCATGGGGAATCATGCAGCCCAGATATTTTAAACTGGAAACACTGTTATACAGTGCCTTTAATGCTTATCGGGTACGTAGAACGTAGATCGGTTGTGTTGCTAGTGATACTTAAATTCGACACTTCGCTGAGTGACCATGTAAGATGTTGTCAAGATGATAGCTTGAGGGGATTCCTTCTGATTTAAGTACTGCTGCACAAACGCTCTCTTAAGTTCACGAGCGCAGTCAAACTCTTAGAAGAAAATTTACCTGGGCAATATTCGCCCTCAGATCAGTAGCGCAGTGCATGGTTGACATTATATGCGCGCGCGTGTGTGTGTGCGTGTATGTGTATGTGTATGTTTCTGTGCGTGTGTGTATGTGTGTGCGTATGTGTATCTGTGTGTGTATGTGTGTATGTGTGTGTATGTGTGTGTGTGTGTGTGTGTGTGTGTGTGTGTGTGTGTGTGTGTGTGTGTGTGTGTGTGTGTGTGTGCGTACGTGTGTGTGTGTGTGTGTGTGTGTGTGTGTGTGTGTGTGTGTGTGTGTGTGTGTGTGTGTGTGTGTGTGTGTGTGTGTGTGTGTGTGTGTGTGTGTGTGTGTGTGTGTGTGTGTGTGTGTGTGTGTGTGTGTGTGTGTGTGTGTGTGTGTGTGTGTGTGTGTGTGTGCGTGCGTGTATTTCTCTGTGTGTATGTGTCTGTCTGTCTGTGTATGTTCGGGGTGTCATAAAATAGATAGATTGATTGATTGATTAACTTATTCAGTCATGATACATTAACTTCTTTCATTCAAATTGATTATGCTTATGACCTTTTTTTTATAAATTACAATTCGCGATAACATTAGCATTAATTGGTTGATTAAGCGATTGATTGATTGATTGATTGATTGATTGATTGATTGATTGATTGATTGATTGATTGATTGACTGATTGATTGATTCGTTTGCGCCTAATGCCCTTTTTGTTCTCTATTTGATTTTCTCTTTTTATTTTACTCTACAAGACATGTGCTCGCATCAACTAGCAACATCGCCACTTTTACTAATTTTCTGGATCCGCTTCTCACTGATGTCATTTCAAACGTTAATTCCTCAGCAAATTTGCGCACACTAAGAGTATATTGCTACGTGATTACAACTTAATACAATTTTCCATTGACAATGAAACTAAGTGAATACGGAAAGCCTTGTTTTGCAGTCAAAGCGATTTAGTCGGCTTGTTTCGTTTTAAAGTGAAAGTAGATTGCGTTCTGGGTCAAAATGCGCATCTTCACAATTTCCTTCAATCATTGTTTTTATTTGCTGTCAAGATCAATATGTGAATTTAATTAAAGTGCATCACACAGCAACATCATCATTGCCATTTCAATAACGTCAGATAGAAATGTCAGTTACGTTCTGTTAATTCATATCATCTGAACTTGGACGTAATTTTATCGATTCGTATTTTTGATCCACCGTGTAATAAATTACAGTTTTATTATGGAAAAGCAATATGTGTATGTAATACTATTATTGGTTGCATACCTTTATTTTTACTGGGTGGCCATGATTTTGTGACGTCACTAACGGTGGATCTCTGGTGTCACAACAAGGTTAACTTACAGTCACTAAATTTGACGATTGAGTTTTAAGTTCAATGTAAAATTACTTAGTTAACTTACAGGCTCACACGGAGATAAACTAATTCATTGCTTACAATTTTGTCCTAATTTACACTTAACTGGAAACTGGAGGGGGGAGGATACTCACTCAGTCATGCTACCTAATTATTTGTCTGTGTAGTGCGAATAGTGGAGATACCTCAATTGTGTTATGTGTTGCAGTAAACTATTATCTATTTGTGCCTTCACAAGATACACTTTTGAAAATCTGCACTTGATATCATGACGCTATCCAATATTTAGTCAACAGTTTTGTCTAAATAGAAGAATAATTTTGGGAAGCAAGCGGAGAAGGAGTGCCAGTTCGAAGATTTTATCTGCACAGACTTTGGATTTGCATGTCATGACTTTTACTACTATACACTGCTATAGGAGCATCGCTGCCACTTGGCGGAAAAGTGCGTATTCTTCCTACCATTGATAAATTAACATTGATACACAGATTCATTCCTCAAATCATGAAATGAGACTGTGCATGTCTCATTAACCTTTAACATTAATCAGTTCTAAAGCAGACGACATTTCCGTTTGGCGTTGAAAAGAAGTTCCGCTTATTTTAAACAAGTGCCTACCAAAATACGTCGTTATCAAATCGATCGCGATTGAACTATCACCAAGTCCGTAAAAGGTCAATTATTTTCTGTTTGGCGAGATCCTCAAGACTCAAGACGCCGGGGTCTTTCGAGTAATAAAGAGCCCTGGTTGGTATGATGGCCTGTCACTTACAATAACCCTTCCCCATCGTACCAACTCCGATTCGTAGTTATGTTAAACAAAGGTAGACAATGTTTCTTCTCAGATCGAAAGAAAACATGTCAATTTCAACTCTGATGAAATGACACTTGCGCTATTGACGTAGGCGCCTCACAAAATTTCTGACTTTTGATCAGGCAAACTCGACCCTCGATGAAGATGGTAAAGTATTGATTGGTTGTCGACTTCGTTCTCCTTCCTCGCAGATGATACAGCATCGATTGAATTTTGCCAGCTGCTTTTTCTGAATGTTGTTTTGTTTCTGCTTGTCGTTTTTTTGTAACTGTCATACTGGCTCAGTTCGTTGTCAAACGAGTGAAATAAATAGATTCCGAAAGTTTGTTTGTTTATTTGTAAGTATCTTTAAGGTAACCAGTATGTAGAAGTTAAGTTTCTGTACACTCTTAAATACACTCATGCTCATAATTATGGAATATTTCAAAAACATTTTAGAAGTTGACATTTTTCCGTAAACGGTTCATCTGAGATTAATATTTGCTCACCCCGGGTGAAACAATTATAATCTTAGTATTTCAGGGATGCTGAGCATTTTGCAGCGTCCGACTCGACACTAAAACCTGTGTTTATAAATGGCGGTATTGTTGTTGTTGTTGTTGTTGTTGTTGAGTCACGTGGTGATTACGCGCGTTATTGTAACAGACTTGTAACAGACAATACTGATGTTAATTTAATGATAAGTGACATTCAAATTTATCAGTTTTTGGGGTTTTTTATTATTTTAATTTAATACTTTTTTCATAATTTTTGTGTATTTTTGAAAAAAAATAAGTATACAATTGTTATTGCGCTCAAACGTATTTAAATTTGTAATTTAGTCACCTCATGAAATCCAAAAACTGCTTTACATTCTGCGTTTTTGTGAAATAAACACTTGTCTCGAAAATTTTGGACGATATAGGAGAAAGAACTTAAAGATTGTGTCAGGGATGTGCAAGTCCATTACTTCCCTTCATTATCAATACCAAACGGTAGTTTAGTACTTACAAATGGTGTGTTGAAAGTCTAAGATCCATACGTCATGAATTTGTTGTTTTATGAGAAAAACTAATAACGACATGTTACCAGAATGTTGTTCTTTCTGTGAGTTTCAATTTTGCTCAAATTGCGAATCGCGGTTACTGTGCACCGTAGCAAGACCAGCGCAGCCCTCTGATTGGTTAACGGCTAACCCCCGTGCGACCTTTGGCTAACGGCTGATCGGGGCCATTTTGGAACGGCACGTGCACGTTTGACGTCGCGGATTTTTTAAATTTGCTCCTGAGCAATTGGAAAAAGGATGAAGTTTAACAGTCCAGATTTTCACCAAAACTCAATATTTTACCCCAAGTCTCTATGAGAGGTGTTTATTTATATTAATCTTCACATTGGATATGATTTCAGCTGATTTCATTCATTTAGATGTTTTTTGACGTGCAAATCAATGACACAATCTTTAAGTATCAACAAAATATTCTATAATTATGAGCATGAGTGCAGTAGTAACTGTAAATGATAACCTAAAGAGAGTCGTTTTGTTTTTATTCCGCTTAAATCAAGCTCATTGGTCGATCAGTCCAATTTGTTTTGTCACACAAAATATCGGTACACAATATCACACCGACCAAAAATTGTTAGAATGATATATTTATTATGTTTAAAAAAAAAAATTATTGCGCAGATATCACAGCGTACATTACGTATGACGACATTTTTATGTTTTATCAATTTTGCGAACTAGAAGCGGTAGAGATTATGTGATTACTAGGTCATATAGTCCAATCGAAATACACAATAGGAGAAAGTTTCAACTTTTTACCATTTCCCAAAACTAAACACTGCCTTTAAACAAGTATACAGGAATGAAAACCAATAATATGTTTATTCCTTCCGACTTATTTGTTTTATCTCCATCCACCACTTCTTTGACATATCATTTTAACGTCGATTAAATACAACAGTCCGTAACGTCTAAAGTGCAAGCACCCACCCACGTCGCAGGATATATTTGAAACGGAAAGTCACTAATAAATTGTTTGAAATGCCATTAGTCATAGGCGGGTACGGCCAACATTCCATTTTATGAATTTAGGAAAAACAGGTAGAACAGTAATCAAATCTGATGTGTACTTTCACGAAGCAGTTCTATATCCGTAGGTATAAATCCATGTATTATGCTATTAGGACAAATATACTCCCACGCAAAGTATAAACTCACGTACAGTACACGGATACGCATGCGCAGAGGTGACTTAAAATATAATCCCATCATCTAAACAATGTAATCTCATGATCAAATTACTTTCCTGCTACGGGACACCTTTTAAGATAATCGAATTTATCGTCACACGTATCGAAAATCAATCCATCACAACAGGGAATAGTATGTAAGCATAATAAGTCTGAGATATAAACACAACACAAAAGTAACTACCCCCTTTTTCAACATACTATAACTTTCTAACAAAACAAGTTTGTGCAAAATAATTTGGCAAGAGTATCTCTACACTCATTGACTAAATTCTGTGTGGAAATGTGATCGATCCATCAAGTCATGCATAAGTGAGCATACATTAAAGGTAAAATTGTCACTTTTCAAAAGTCACAGGAGTCATCTCTTATGCCAAAATAAGGATAAATAATGGCATTTGTTGCTTTATTTACAAAGTCTGCTCCCTCAGCCTTGACATGGTTATAACCTCTTATGTTCGTATAACATGTAAAGATACATTCTGCTGAAAAATATCCGATTTCATTTTTTTCAATAAACTTAATGGATTTTACGATTTCAAAATTGAGAAAGGATGGCATTTTTTGGATTGAGCTCACTGAAGCGTAACATATGTGAAAAGTGCCAAAAGAATTGTTAGAGGGTCAGACGATAGCTGATTAACATAAATAGCGCTTAATCATTAACCAGAAACAGAATTTGTCAAAATCCTACATCACAAATCTTCCAAAATGACCCTTGTGACTTATGGAAAGTGACATTTTTGCCTTTAATATGTGCTCACTCATGCATGACTTGACGAATCAATCACATTTTCACACAGAAGTTAGTCAATTACTGCAGAAACACCCTTGCCAAATTATTTTGCTCAAAACCGTTTGTTTAACAAGTTATAGTATTTTGAAAAAGGGGGTAGTTACTCTTTTTGTTGTGTTTATAAGGTATCACGAGATAACCACACAAACTAAGAAAAGTCTGTGTTTCACACCAGTAAATGACAAGTTTTACCATTTTGGCGGTCTAGTTTAATATTACATTATTTTCTGCCATTTATCGGGCAACAGGGTTACATATATCACACAAACACATAATGATACACAGACAATTAGCAACACACACACATACGCACGCACACACACACACACACACATCTACACACACATCTACACACACACATCTACACACACACACATCTACACACACACACACAGACACACAGACACACACACACACACACACACACACAAACTTACATACAAACCTACGCACGCAGGCACGCACTCACACACACACAGTCATACAATGTTCGTCTACATGTTTAAAAGACAAATTAAGTTATCTTTGAGCACTGAAAGCAATGGAATGAGACTTAAAAGAGCAAAACAACTTTTCCGGCATGTTTCTCAAATATTCCCTTCCAGAACAAGAAATGGGTTATTATAGCAACGGGGTGATCAACACGAAATGCGATCAAATGACACCTATATAGCTTATTGCCACGTCACACTTATTATTCATGTTTCGATTATGCAAATAAATTGTATTTCATCACAGTTCATAATTAACTGTATGTTGTACACATTTGTAAACACACGAATACGGTGTTTCACACTTTGGTTGGTAGACTAAAATCTAGGCGTGTTACCAGAGACTGGATTACTGTTATTTAGGTGTATAACCTTTCAAAAATGTTTGATTTTCTGTCAAGATTTAAATCTTATCGAGACGAGAATATCCAACTCTTTTAGATGGTTAATAGTGTCTTCGTCTTACGAACTATATTATTGATAATTATTTCAGTAACATTTATCTTTAGAATTAAGAGGCATGTAAAATGCTTGTTAAAGTGTCTACTGCTGATGTGAATGTATCGTTATAAAATTATTTAACTTGACGCTACAAGAAAAACACATATAACTGGACAATGATTACATTTCTTCGGACAAAGAGACTTAATAATGTTATCCTGTTGTGTGTGTGCTTGTGGGTGGTTGGCTGTATGTGTGTGTGTGTGTGTGTGTGTGTGTGTGTGTGTGTGTGTGTGTGTGTGTGTGTGTGTGTGTGTGTGTGTGTAGTGTGTGTGTGTTGTGGTGTGTGTGTGTGTGTGTGTGTGTGTGTGTGATGTGTGTGTGTGTGTGTGTGTGTGTGTGTGTGTGTGTGTGTGTGTGTGTGTGTGTGTGTGTGTGTGTGTGTGTGTGTGTGTGTGTGTGTGTGTGTGTCGTGTGTGTGTGTGTGTGTGTGTGTGTTGGTGTGTGTGTGTTGTGTGTGTGTGTGTGTGTGTGTGTGTGTGTGTGTGTGTGTGTGTGTGTGTGTGTGCACGTCTAAGTTTGGTTGAATCAACATGAAACTTCATTAGAGTGATAAATGGGGAGCGTAAATCTGAAAGTGTCGCCGCACTTCTGTGCAGAGAGTGCTGGTCCTTGGCTTAATAGGACAAGTTGTAAATATAGCATTTGATTCACACCAGAAATGAATTTACGGACATAGGACATTTCCTGCGATATACAATGATTACCGCAGTGTAAATGTTTAGCCCTATTGCACTGTAAATCAATACAAATTGCCCATTTCGGCATATAGATTTACGGACAAGCGTCGTGGGTGATTTTCCGGCTAGAAACACGTATCCTTGTTAAAAAGTTTCGACACCCGCTCTTCTAGTTCTCCTAACGCTCTTTTTATTAGTAGATAGCAAAATGGTTAACTTGATCTTTGTGAGGAAATTTCGGCAAATATATATTTTTTTTACTCAGTAATTATCTACCGCTTTCTATCACACTAAAATAATGACCGCATGTAGAACTCGTACTAGACAGCCTGTTCTTATATACGTTTTGCCTATCACATCAATAATCAAACAAATTCTGGAAATTATAAAAAAAAATCGGTAAATGCTAAGACAATTGCCGTAATGTTCAACTGTTATTTAAATATCTGCCCCACCTTGGATTATGAGTTTGTTTTAATGAGTGAAATTTAAGGTTGGTATAATTACTTTTAAAGCATAACCATTACAATGACTTTATGTTTTTCACCAAATTGTCAAGAATATCAATAATTATTAAAGCTGAATTCCAAGAAACGTTTGTTTAGTCAAATGTATGACAACATGTTACTGCAACATCGGAAGTAGCCAAATACAGCAACACCAACTTTTTGCATGCCGCATTTATTTGTAGCAAAACAATAAGTAAATTGCTCTCTTTCAATCTATTATGATGCAATCAATTATTTCTGTTTCAGGTACTTTAGAAGCAGTGTTTAATAAAGAGAAAAATCATGTCTAAGTATTAGCTCAAAATAATGTTCAATAGTGATAAAACTTAAACATGATATTTGAACGGTTAATCAACTAAAATCTGTATTATAGTGTGTTAAAATTACAATGGATCTTTTATTAGTCTAAATCAAATCAAAAGACGATAAATACTTTACTTAGCTCCTTCATCTGGGGAGAAGACGCAAGTAGATAAAGACGAAATGACGCTGATTGACAGCGACTCGTTTATATTACTATGTCTTGTTGAGCGGAGTTGTCCTACTTATTTAAAGTTATTCTTATGGGGCACAATCATACGAAATCGCATGCCAGTTTATGAGGTAATAATGGGTCGATCTTTGTAATGAGTCATAGCTTTGACATGTTGCTATTTCTGTAGGTGCCTTTTTTCGAATCGATGATTTTTGTATTTGAATGGTGTTTGTTTTCTGTCTTTTCTTTTATTCTGTTTTTTTTTCCTCTCTTTTCGTCATCTGCGTATTCTTTTTTTCTTTTTTTTTTTTTTTTTTTTTTTTTTTTTGTTTTTTTTTTTTTTTTTTTTTTTTATTTTGCAACAGCGTCTTCATTTTCATATAATTAGATCCTAGCAATGTTCACGGGGTGGGTTGTGGGGGTGTCTTTTTGTTTTTTTTTTTTTTTTGTCACATTCGGTCAGTTCTTTTTTTGTTTTGATCCGGGTTTTTTTTTTTTTTATTTTGTTTTTTTTTTCATTTTTTTTTTTTTTTTTTTTTTTGTTTTTTTTGATAGATTGTTCTGTTTTGTTTTTTTTTTGGTTTTTTTTTTTTTTTTTTTTTTGTTTTGTTTTTTTTATTTTTTTTTTTTTTTTTTTTTTTTTTTTTTTTTTTTTTTTTTTTTTTTTTTTTTTTTTTTTTTTTTTTTTTTTTTTTTTTTTTTTTTTTGTTTTTTTTTTTTAATTGACGTTTTTTTTGTTGTTTTCTGATGAAATTTTTAGAAAACAGCAACATGAGGGACTGAGGAATGAGGCTAGTGAGTGGAATGGAGTGTATAGGAAAGGAATGAGGGCGAAGTACCTAAGTTTGCAGAAGTTTTTTTATCGCGAGATTTTTCAATTAAAAAAGTGATCGAGGAGATGGTTTTTATTGGGAGAGGAGTTAATTGCATGGGTGAGAATAACGGAGGAGAGAAGATTTTATATACATAATGGCACTTTTCTGTGTGGCTGGCGCAGTTTTTTTTTATTTCGGAGGGCATGTTGATGTTTTTTGTTTTACTGTGGGTTCAGCTGGGACGGAGGGTGGGTTCTCTGTGTATCTTCCGGGAGCTAAAGTGGGGGGGAGTAGCAATGGGATGGGGGGACTGGTGAGGTGTGCTGGGTGGGGGATCAGGGGTCATGAGGTTATGAAGTGCCTACAGCGAAGTGAGTTGCATACGCGTGGAAGGGATGAGCGGCGGGTATCCTCCGAATAAGGGTATGTGAGATATGAAGTGATGTAATAGGGGATTGAAAGGAAGTGATGGGCAGTGAGTGGAGTGGTAGTTGAATTGGAGGGAGGATGGATGTGAGGGACGGGAGTTGGATTGGAGTTCAGGTCATGCAGTTCATTTCAGAGCAGTTTATTCAGTGCAGTCATTCATTTTTCATTCATTCATTCATTCATTCATTCATGATTCATTGATTGAACATTGATTGGATTCATTGATTCATTCCTCGTCATTCAATCATTTTGTTATTTATTTATTTCATCTATTTTATCAACTATTTATTTGATACCGGGAAAATGTTTTTTTCTATAACATCAACTACTAACAACACAACTACTTAAAAACTACTACTACTACTTCTACTACTACTACTGCTACTACTACTGCTACTACTACTACTACTACTACTACTACTACTACTACTACTACTACTAATACTACTGCTACTAGTAGTAGTAGTAGTACAACTACTACTACTACTTTTACTTCTCGTATAGGATCTCCTGTTTGAATGTAAGTGTTTTCATTATCTGTCCTAAGTTCACCGCTTGTACCTTCGAAAACTGCTGTGTGTTATAGTCAACAGCGTAGACTAGCATGCAATTGAGCATACGTTTTTGTGCTGTGTCATTGTGTTTTATCTTTAATTTATTTAATACATTGCCTTTTTGAGAGTTGTTTGCCTCATGGGGATATAAGGGTTGAATATAATGAAACGTTGTAATAGGATTACTGTTATAACCCGTAGAAATATGACGTAAATGGATAGCCATGAACATACTATAATAAACGGCGAAGTACATAAAAGTCTATTGAGCCACAAATCATTAAAACGGAAATCTGCCAGAATCTTCAATACTTCCCTTGGTTCACCATCGTGTATTCACGTTTCTCCTTGAAAGGCTCGCATAAACACGCGTCACAATGCGTAAAGAAAGGGAAAAGAACCGGCCGAGAAAAGCCCTTGTTGTTTCTCTCTCATTCGAAATTCCACGATCCCGGAAAAAAAAAGCTAACATGTTACTCCATAACAAATGCTGACTCCCTATCACTTCAGATTATATTCTCATATCGATTTTCTTGTAACAAGATCGTTACGATTCCATTTCATAGCGAGGTGAGAAAAGGCGTAGAGCGAAGGAACTCCGGTTTTATGTATATTTTTTGTTACAGTATGCTCCGTTGATACGTCATAGTGTAAGTTAACAAGAGCCTCTTGCATAGTCGTCTTTTCTCGAGATGAAAATCTATAATATTGCGAATCAAGGTGTAGTATTTTGTAATATGAGAATCATTGATTTTTCTATCCCAAGGGTCATGTCGTTTCTGTTTTTCATCTTTTTGGCAAATATTGACAGTACATAAGCAGAGACAAAAAGAGAGGAAGAACAGAGTATGTGTGTATGTTTGTACTGTATATGTAAATGTGTAAGACTACTACTTCTACTTCTCATTTTCTTCTTCTTTTCTTCTTCTTTTTCTTCTTCTTTTCTTCTTCTTCTTCTTCTCCTCCTCCTCTTCTTCTTCCTCTCCTCCTCCTCCTTCTTCTTCTTTTTCCTCTTCCTCTTCCTCTTCTTCTTACTCCTCCTCCTCTTCCTCCTCTTCTTATTCCTCTTCTCTTTCAAACTTTTGAGACTTGGTAATGACGATGATAAAAAAAGAAAATGCGAGGATACGAAAATACTATATTCTGTGATCATAATCATCATCATTGCAATCACCAAAATTATTATAAGAACGAGAAAGAGGACAAGAGGAAGAAAAAACAAAGAACGGTAGTGTTGATGATGATGATGATGGTGATGATGATGATGATGATGATGATGTTTTTTCTGGTACGAGTAAACGAGTATTTACGGTAAATGTTTAAAAAAATAAACGGATAGAGTAAGTGAATTGAATGATTGCAAGTGAAACGAATACATGGACCACTAAAACGGAAAATCAACTAATTTCCCCAACCGTTATGTACGTCCTTCATTATCAGGTCCAACTTGAAATTTACTGCAAATTTATTTATATCTATACATATATACGTATATGTGTATAATTTTAGTTCAATGAATATTTATAGTCTTTGCTATGCCAATCTCCCCTAGTTGTATAAGCTTTTTCTCTTAAGTAATCCCCTTTCTATCCATGTAGAATATACCTCATGCTCTTGTCGATTGTATGTTCTTCTACTTGTCTCTCATGTTGTAAAAGACACGTCTTGCACAATCTAGACGGGCGTTAAACATGCAGACGTGTGGGAGAAGTGGGAGTAGTATTATTGCCTTGAGAAAAGATGTTGTATTAATCTCCGGAAAGGAGTTTGCTTTTCCGGCGTGATAAGATAGATACGGGTTCAAGTACGCCTATCCTCGGGTATGAGATTCGTCTACTTGTACATTTTCCCTTGAGCGGAGTGTGCGATTGATCGCTCTGATATAAGTCAGGGGTAACGAGTTTATAGGATAAAGCATACCCTTAACATATGTTACGGAAAGTGTGTCGTTGTATACGCGCCTTCTTTTATCCATTCTTAATCTTTATCGGTGTTTTCATAATTCATTAGATAAAGAGAGCCGGAAGTGTTTTAAGCAGTGGAATCAGTGGCGTACCTGCGTACGTCGTCAGGGGGAGCATTTTTTTTTTGCAGCGGTCCGCTGCTAGACTCCAAAAGTCACGCAAGTCCAGAAAAAGCTGATGAGCGGGAGGGGGGGGGGGGTAATAGTGACTCATATTGTGTTGTTTTGGACGGGGATCAAATTTCTTGGGTCACATTTTTCTGCAGGGGGGTTCCTTTTGGTACATGGTCCCCCTCCCAGATCAGCTGACAAGCAATAAAAAGTCCCTTCTTCCTCGTTCATTGGTTGAATAAATAATAATAACAATAATGGCCGAGTTGATGTGATGGCCGAGTGGTTAGGGCGTCCGCCTCACAATCGGAAGGTCCGCGGTCGAGCCCCGGCCGGGTCATGACCAAACTTTTTAAATACTTCTGCTTATCTCCAGGCGCGGGCATTTTTGAACAGAGGGGTAATGACAATATATTTATGCGGGCCGCTGGAGACAGTCTGTTTTGATGAGCTACCCCGCGGTAAATTAAAGAAATTATTATATATTTTATTATTATTTAATATTATTATTATTATAATATTACTATTATTATTATTATTATTATTATTATTATTTTCATTAAATTAAAGGTGCCTCTAAATATGAAAACCATCTGTCACCTGTGAGGCTTATCATAGGTACAAATTACCATTTTTTATTTGAAAGATTTCGGATTATGAAATAAAAAAGGCACATTTTGATGCGATCATTAAAAGCGCAATTGCTCAAAAAGGAATAAGATTTTCAAGAACGAATAGTTTGCGTTTTTATGAGAAGTAAAAAGGATTTGATATTTTTTAGAACTCCTCGAATACTGTAAACAATATCCCACCCGCCCACACCAACACACACACTGAGCACATGATTTTGAATAATCCTAAAAATTTCTTGATAAGAGAGTTTTTAAAATTAGGACAAAAGGTCATCAACCATTTTTAAAAGAACGTATCGGACTCAATCAATTGACTGTGTTCCACTGTTTAATATAATATTTGTTGATGGCGTTTTTGGTGGTGAGATAACAATATCTAACATGAAAGAAATAAGAGTAAGACATTGTGTCTAAGGATATGTCAAATATAAACTGCCTCGGTGCGGCTTCTAAGGGCGGAATTATAGGGGCTACTGGGGCTTGACGGAAACAGGCTAGGGAGCGAAGCGACTGACCGGGAAGGGTTGGGAGGGAAATACCGATCCGATGTAAGGAACTTTGGAAAATACTGCATAGAAAAGACGTGATCTGGCATGGTAATTATTAATATAAGTATATTCTATAGATTATTAGGCGATGCGTAAGTCAGTTGAAAAAAAAAATGTAAACGGGCTGAAGTAAAATGAAAAACAATTGAGTGGGAGCATACTTCGAGGGATGCAAAACGACCAAGCGGGAGGGTCGTGTGAAGGGCGGATACCCCCTCCCGATGCTAGGACTTGTTTGTGAAAATACGCAAAAAAAACAGTTTTTCAAGGCATGTAAATACATCAGAATTAGGGATTGGGTTGTCAAGCTGCTGGGAGTGAGCAACCGCAGCGTGGGAGGGTGTGAAAGTGAATACCCCCTTCCACGGTAGGAAAATCTTCAAATTCGCAAATTGAAAGATCGATCTCCGGCAGTTAAATACATGTTAAATGTATAATTTATGAGAATTATTTGGATTGGTCAGTTTTCAAACAGATGTACAAGAATCCGTGAAAAAAAAATGCAATTGGGTGAAGTCATAGTTGCGAGGGAGCGAAAGCAACGCGGCGGGGGAAAGGTGTGGGATGGGGATATCCCTTCCCACGGTTAGAAACCTTTTGAAAATACACACGAGAAAATAATGTGTGCAATACATATTTCATTGTATATTTTATCAAGATTAGGAATTGGTATCAATAACTTGTGAGGGACCGAAGCTAGCCGCAGCGGGCAGGGTATGGGTGGGGATACCCAATCCTCGCCACACGGCGACGTATAACTTTATGAAAAATACGCATAGAAAACAGTGTTCTAGGCATGATAAATACACATTTTCAGGTATATTTTACGAAATTATACATGATTGTCGGGATTTCAAAATGATGTTTAAGAAGCTGTAAAAAAACTGTAATTGGGAAGTCATACTTACGAGGAGGCGAAGTGGGGAGAATATGGGAGATGGATACATTTTTACGCCCCTCCCACGTTCGAAATATTTAAGTAGCACAAAGAAAATCACTGATTCTAGGCAGGGTAATAATTTTTTATAGATAATATTTAATATTTATTACGAGCGATTGTCAAGTTTCAAATTGATGTACAGTAAGCCGTGAAAAATTGTATTGGGAATCCATACTTGCGAGGGAGCGAGGCGACAGAGCGAGAGAAGGTATGAGATGAGGGATACTCCCCTCCGCAACTACGAATTCTAGCATGAAAAAATACATATTTAGAGGTATATGTTTTATGAATATCATTAGGAATTGCAATCAGGATTTCTAAAGTATGTCGCAGGAAGTAGGCCTATTGAAAAAAAAAAAATGTAATTGGTTTTTGAGGAGAAATGGGAGGGTTGTGATTCCGCCGTAGGAACTTAAAAAAAAAAAATTTGAAAAGTGTTTGCTATAGATAAGTTCAGTTCATCTATTAATATTTCACTATAAACATTTTTCTTATGGTCTTTTGGGGGGGGCACACCTATATGGATTTTGGAACTTGAAATTATATAAGCATATTTTCAGTGGAAAGATCTTAGCTTTTTGGTAAGCGGAGGGTAGGGGCTACTCAAAATGTGTGCCCGAAAATAGCATGTGTTTTACACCAAAGCGCGCCAAAAAAATTTGAAAATAGCATATTTGGCATGCGCAAAGCGCGCCAAAAATTTGAAAGTGAGCATGTGGCTTACTGCGAAGAAAAAAAGAGATAAATTCTAAAGAAAAAAATGGACTTGATTAGCGCGAATTACATAATCAATCAAGAAAATCAGAAGAAAATCAAGAAATGAAAGGCGGCGGCTACACATCACGTTTTTTTTTTTATCTTAGGGGCGATCCGC
The DNA here is from genome assembly GCA_001188425.1 of Eucidaris tribuloides. Classification (NCBI taxonomy): domain Eukaryota; kingdom Metazoa; phylum Echinodermata; class Echinoidea; order Cidaroida; family Cidaridae; genus Eucidaris; species Eucidaris tribuloides. Next base: position 25,590 of record JZLH01S0125501.1, read on the forward strand.
CCCTCGCCCCACTTGCTACGCCAACTGGCATTATCAGTCCCATTACGCCACAAGACACTTCCATACATTTGCAATCTACAGTATGACAAATCAAATTCTAACTCTGTATTCTCCGTGTAATTGAAAACAGTTTTGTTATTCTTAGTCCACTTGCAGTAATTCAACGCTAATATTAATTAGAAATCTATACGGGCATTTATGTAGGTTCGAAATAAACAAACAGTTTATGATTTCTTTATCTTAGAATTCATCTATTTCGCTTTTAGTAAGGCCTCCTTGTCTGTTTTCATTGGCAAGCCACTTATTATGAAACCGGCATTGAAACGATATAAATGTTGTCTCCTTAGAAAAATAGAAAAAGTCTAACAATATAGGTTTATTCTTAAGCTATCACCTTGAAATAATGAACATTACAGGAATCGAAAAGCCTTTGAATAAATTATCTAAACAAAGTAAGAAATTAAATAGGTTTAACATAGGTCGTGACAAATCAATTGTTTTTCGCATTGAATT
>JZLH01S0125508.1:1860-14182 GCA_001188425.1 Eucidaris tribuloides
TCTTGAAATTTACAGTACATGGTAGCAAAGTCACAGGTCATGATAACTCTGCCTTGAGAATAAAGTTTGGTCTGGTTGGGGTAAGGTAAATAAAAAAAGCAGTCTGTGAACAAGGCTATGAAATTGAAGTCAAAGCATCACATTTTTTTTCAGTATTGACTCAATTTCATAGTCTTAGTGCAAAGACTGTTCTTTTTATTTCCCTTCCCCCTTAATTGACCAAAGTTTATTCCTTGACCAGAGTGATGTGTATGCGAGTTCGCTACCATGTAGTCTAAATTTCTAGACTCAAATCTAGTCTAAGCTTCTACACTGGTGCTCTAGTAGAAAAACAATGAACAGTCTAGAACGCAGACTATCAATTTCATGGTTTTCTACAGCTATTTTCTAACAGTGTTAATAAGGCATTAAACATTTCGGTAGTAAAATTTCTTTGGTGGCCCTTGAAAATATAGATAAACGTCTACCAATACACAGAAAATGGTGTTGCTACCAGGTGGGACAAGGGGTGAAAAATTACCTTGAACTTGGTTGATTTTGGAAAAAGTCAAAATTTGGGTGCGCACTGTGTCAAAACGACTCGCACAATCACGCTGATTTTTGGTAGGTGTATTAAGCAAGTGAAGGTCTTTCAGTGGACATGATATTGGGTCCTAAGCTATTTTAATATTGTAGCTATGAACCTCCAAACATGCTCCAAAAAACTTGATCTTGACACTTAAGGCCATGTTTGGTGACCTCCTGTGCACTAGCCAAAGGTCAAATCTGAGTGATAATACATTTTTCGTGTAAAAGGCATGAAGTTCTTTCCATTTCCAGACAATGAATACTCCAGCTTGTCTACTCTAGCTACAACAGCTCATCAATAATTGCTTAATTTGGTAAAGCCCAATTGTTTGAGTGTGCATTGGTTGCTAGGCGTGGCCATATCTTAGCAACCATATGACCTTGGGGCAAAATATTTCAGAATTTTCCGTCAGACACGTGGGGGAACATTTGGTGCGAGTTTTAAAAAAATTGAAGGGGGTCGGGTGACACCCATTGGTTGATTTGACGTGGATTGACCCATAAATTAAAGAGTGAAAGACTATTATCAGAACATATAAAAAGAGGCACATGTACATGTATCATAATCCCACTCCAATTGTTCACGCTTGGGTGTATATAATATGGATTACATTTTATGAATATTAATTTTACTGAAATGGTATACTGATTAAACAAAATGAAGCCCACCCAAATCTCCTTTAATATGACTCTACAGCAAACATACATGAGCTTGCCTGACTGTCCTTATAAACCATCATCTGTAAACAGACCTGCTCAGATACCTTAAATTCTTTCTTCTTCTTGGACTTTCCCTTGGCTTCTCCATCTGAATCGTCACTTGCATGATGGTCACTTCCCTGAAAGAAAACAAATGATCAGGAATTTCAAAGTCAATAAATCCATTTACTTCATAAGTACAAAAGAAATTTGGCAGGCCTTCAGCACTTTGTTGAAAAAAGAGAAAAAATTCAGAGCAAAATTCTCCAAAAAGTAGGAGAAAAGAAGGATTCAATCCTCCAAAGTACGGGGAAAGCAGGATAAGTAATGTTTGGAGTAGTAACCCCGAAGAAAATGTAAACATGCGGAATACGCGGAAAAAATTATAAGATTGGCAAAAAAGTGGAAATCAGCGGAAACAAAATTTCCTTCACAAACAGGAGATGAAGGCTGTTACAGTACTCTCAGCGCAACCTCTAAAGACTACTCAAACTCCAAACAAATACTAAACCTATCACAAAGGGGGTTTTTTGACAAAAAAAGTAGGAAAAAGTACGAAAATAAGGATTTTTAAAGGAAAAATTGGAAAATTAGGATCTTCACAGAAAATAAGGGAAAAGTAGGACCAGTTGAAGGCCAGAAATAGGAATCCATGATTTGATGTTGACAAAGTGGCAAATACCCTCCCCAATCTGTTTCACGGTGAAGTCAGTGACTCATGACCCCTGACCTTGCAGCCAAAAATTGACCTCATCTGAATTTCATGCAATGTATCTAACATGAATTTCAATTAAATCAGAGAACATTTTTTATTTTAATGAAAGAGTTAATCAGAATGTCAATGTCACTCTCATTTAAAAATTCTGCTAGATAGTCAAAATAGATAAATAATTAAATACAAATACATGATAAATAAATTCATAAATAAATAAATATATAATAAACTAGAAATTTTGTGTGTACAAAGGACACAGACGCCCTCGCTTAACGCGATCAGTAAGCATTTCTTATTGAGTAATCATGTTGACAGCAATCTGCATGGGCTGTGACCTTTGACCTTAGACCTGCAGACTTCGAATTCAAACTAGACCTGTGTTCTACCTACACATCAATTTTTTTTTTAATCCGTCAAAAATTTATAAGTTATTGTGCGGAAACCAATTTGCATACATGAGTTGTGACCTTTGACCTTTGACCTGCGGACTACGAATTTGAACTCAACCTGTATTTTAGTATGATCTCCCTACATGTACACACTAATAATTTTTCAAATCCGTCAAATATTTTTAAAGTTATTGTGCGGAAACCAATTCGCATATATAATGAGCTGTGACCTTTGACCTTTGACCTGTGGACTCTGAATTCGAACTCGACCTGTATTTTAGTATGATCTACTACACACCAAAAACCTTTAAAATTCGTCAAATATTTTTTAAGTTATCATGCGGAAACCAATTGGGGGGACGGACGGACAGGTGCAACGCTGCCCCCTCAAGACTTCGTTGGCGGGGGCATAAAGCCGCATAATAAATAAATAATATAATTTTCTCTAAATGCAACAAAAGCTGCACATGCCAAAACACATCAAAATTTAAAATGGCTTCATACACACAATAATTTAGTTGTGGTACAGGTAGTAGTAGTAGTACATGTGTATGTGTAGTAGTAGCAGCAGCAGTAGTAGTAACAGACTAACATAAGTAATCAAGGTCAAACAATTAATACGTGTACCTATGGCTAAGGTTTTAAAAAACCTGTGTCAAATTACACACAACTTTGTTTGTTGTATCCCATAGTACATGTGCATTAATAACATGCATGAATACAATGACCCTTCACACTGCTCTTATTCAGGAAGTACATACGGTACTATTACATGTATTCCCCACAGTTCACATATTAGGAAGTGGACAGATTTAGAAGAAATTACAAAAATCCCAAATTCTGTTTCTGTGCAACAGTAACACATCATTAATCATTACAAAACATGATGAATGACTAATATATCAGATTTGGAAATGAATACTCTTTATTTTATGAACTAGTTGTAGAGTGTGTGTTAGCAAAATATGCAAACAGAATATGTTCAACATACATTGTTCACATCACAGGGATCATGTACAACATATTTTTATAATAGGACCAGTAAAGGACTTGAAAATTTCCATGAGAAACTCAGAGAAAGTCAACAGCCTCGTAGAGTACTTGTTATTCTGTTGACATCTCGATCTGGTTTGGGTTTGCCCATTTTTTTACTACACTACACATCATGACCTAACAGAACAAATTCATACAAAGTATTCTTGGGAACTTTGTTACATACTGTACCTAGGAGTATCGGTGTAAGTTACAAGTTTATTCATACAAAGTATTCTTGGGAACTTTGTTACATACTGTACCTAGGGGTATCGGTGTAAGTTACAAGTTTATTTTCAGATGTAATGAAGACATGGTAAAATGAATCATTCATTAGACAAATGTTTGTTTTCACCTTGACTTTTGATTATGGTGGAATAAATCACATTTTGTGTCACTATCTGTGACTTTCAGTATTTCACATAATTATGTCAATTTATGTATTTATCACAATTGTTTTTAAATGGCAAAAATAGTATTTCTTTTTTCAATTTAGATGCCAACTGACCAAGAATCAAGATCAACTTTCATATAATTTAGATTATTTTACCCTGACCTAGTCAGCCACAGTAAATCTGGCAAAGCACAAATAATGAAACTGTTTACTGCTTATGTACGGACAGTGATTTTCCGTTTTAGCGGAAAACGAACGGAATTAACGGAATTTGACCACTTGAAACAGAAATTGAGTTTTCACACGGAAAATGACAGAAAACCAGTTATTTTCTCAAAATTTTCACTTTTTAAAGAGAAAAATCATGAAATTTATGATAGAAATTACAAAAAGTTGAAACAAAAGCACAGAATTGGGGGCGAAATAATGAACATGATATTTGTATGAAGTTCTGTTGAAACGGAATTAATGCTATGTTAAGTGTACAAACTACAAAGTCTATGGCAAAACGGAATTTCCATTTTTCAGGCAAGTTGAAACGGAATTTCAGATTCCCTACTTATGCCAGTATACAACATTACCATGTGTTATACAGTCAGTCAGATTTACCATTAATTATGTCAATTATATGGATTGTTTTTGTTTGATAAATTACGGTGAAAATTTTGTTAGTCATGTCCGAGACAGCTAAAATTAACGCTAACAAAAAAAAGGTACTTGAATACCTTCCAGTTCAAGTGGTTTGATTGAAAATTAAATGAAAATTGAGAATATTTCTGCAAAGTTTACCAGCGTAATGTAAAAACTAAAACTTATTACAAACATAGCTACTTCATTCAGATTTCATTTTTTTAACAAGAGCCCCGGGGGGCACGACGCTCACCTGAGGTTCTTCGCAAAGCTCTCTATGGTACCCATAGAAAAAACATCAGTTATACAGTATAGTTTTGGCCCTTGGAGCCTGATATCTAGGCACCCAACATAGCCAATGAACGCAGTTTGTAAAAACTTTGGGCATCCCCTTGCCATAAGCTGATTTTTGCCAAGTTAAGAGGTGTAAGTTCTAACATCGACGTTTTTTTAAAAACAAGCAAGACTCTAGTATCTTAATCATTTGACGCTTTGACCTACTTATTGAAGCGCTTGACCGAAATAACATTGAGGTGGCCTGTTACGCAATTTACCACCCAAGTTTGTTACAACATGGACTTGTGGTTAAAGTTACCTAGTTTGGGCCCATTATGGGCCCTGCCCCATGAGGCCCCCTCTAGGGGGGGGGGCACCCTGGTGTAACCATTCAGGAAACCTCTTTCCCTGCAACCCTGAGAGATCATTCCCGGACCAAGTGTTGGTATAAATTCCATTGAGTTGTGAGGGGGTTGTGAATTTTCTATAGGCCTAGGTGGCAGAACTTTCTTCCCCCCTGGCGGCCAAACGGGGCCACCCTGGGCAGTTAGTCATTTAAGAAAAGTTAATGTCAGCCACATATAGAGGCAATCTACATACAAAAGTGGCTTAACTAAACTATTTTTTGGGATTTAGAGAAAAAGGCGTAATACCAACCAAGGAAGAAACTTGGCTTAATTTGACCTTTGACCTACATATGTGACCTTTGACCCCAAATAACATTGAGGTCACTGTTACACATCTACCACCCAAGTTTGGTTACAAATGGACTTGTGTTAAAAAGTTACCTAGTTTGGGCCCTTATGGGCCCTACCCCAATGGGCGGCCCAGGGGCCTGGTGTACCATTCCAGGAACCTCTTTTCCTCCCTGAGGATCACTCCACCAAGTTTGGTCTAAATCCATAATGTGAAGTGGAATTACTCCTATAGCGCCTACCCCAAACTTTTGCCCGCCCTTGGGGGCCAAACCGGGCACCCTGGGCATTTGTCATGAGGAACATTTAATTCAGCACATATAGAGGTATCTACACACAAAGTGGCTTAACTAAACTACTCTCTGGAACTAAGGAAGAAGATGTTTGAAAACTACCTACTTTTGGCCTTTTGGGCCCTGCCGCTGGGCCCCTGGGGGCCAGGTGGACCAGTTGAGGACCCTTGAATCCTACCCCTAAGGATCATTCCTGCCAGTGTTTGGGCCAAATCCAATCATGCATTTGGAAGAAGAAGCTGAAAATGTCTAAAAGTTTACGCACGACGCAGGCAGCGACGCACGGACGCCACGACGATCGACGACGGACGAACGGACAGAAAAGCGATGCAAATAGCTCACTTGAGCCTTTGGCTCAGGTGAGCTATAAATGAATAGAATGTTGCATTCTGGTAACCACCGTAAAAAAATAAAGAAACAAAAATACACAACTAAATATTTATGAAGTCTTACAAAATTAATTTTAGAAAATAGCATTACAAAAATTACACCAAATTGATGAAACTTATAAAAAAAACATTAACAAATAATTTACAAAGAACAGACAAGAACACTCTGATTCAAAGTAATTCCACATATGAAAATTAATGATTCAATCAAGTCACACAAAGAAAATGTCTGAATTCATTGTGTAAAATTTACCTCGCTGTCTGCTCTCTTGCGTTTTTTACTGGATTTGCCTTCTTTTTTCTTATCCTTTTTGTTCTTTTTACTCTTCTTCTTCTTTGTTGGTGGTGTATCTCCTTCTGTTAAACAATACAAATCAAAAGATATATTTAAAACAGCGTTACAATACGCGAAAATTAGCCTGCCCCAGCCGAGGCCATGATTTAGCACACAGCGCCCGACCAGCTGGCCTACGCTACAACTCCACACATGCACACAAAAACAACGTGCAGTCACAACACAGTCCCGCCATGTGTAATTCACCGAACGTGCAACGTAACCCAGCACAGTGCGACATGTTTTACACACACGAGAACACACACACGTTGAAAAGCCCATTCATTCAGTGCGTGCGGTAAACGCGTTGATAATTATCTTCATAATTCATCCGAAAACGACCCCTCGCCGAAATCTGCATTTTACATTCATTACCCTCTCAAATATCACCAAAATCCAATCATTAAAACAATCCTAACACATCACAGAACAAAATGAACACAAATTTAGTGGGATTTGCCGCCAGGAGCAGAGATGAATGTTATTGGAAGATTGCCGGTGTTTGGCGTTCACTAGAGACGATGATCGATTACGTCGTTATTTTAGTTACGATGATCGGCGGACCTTGACCAATCTGTGCAAAATATTGTCCCAAAAATTACGATTATGTCCCAAAAAATAATTCAAACATTGGGAAATATAATATCATTAAATTAGGCAGGCTCTCTGCGAAGGAAAGCGCGATTTTCGCGCGAGTTACGCTTTCAAAACCGACACATAAAAATCGACAATATCATCGATATTTTCAATAATCATTCACGTACCTTGCTCGGCTGGATCGCCTCCCTCGATCATGGCCCCACTCTCACCCGTCGTGTCCATATCATATCCGAAATCGTCGGGATCTTCGTCCCGTTTTGCCGCTCCTGGCATTTTAGAATGATCCTCCACCGTCTGGAGGACGGAATTCTGTCTGGTCAGTCCCCGCTATAAATCCTTTAGTACGAAATAAAATCCGGGTTATCGTAAGGGGAAGTCAGAAGATGGCGGAGACAAAAACTAACCCCCTCGACAAAAGGGTGGTAAGTCGTTAATTGCACATGCGCATAATGACGTCAGTGGCCCTAACTTCCATCCCATAATAATTACTTCTCCATCCCATAATAGTTACATCTTAGTTAATGGCTCAGGGTGAGGCAAATCGCCTGTGGGGTGGGGAATATCGGGGACTCGGGAGTTTATTGTCGCATAGGCTAAGGACATTTTTTGGCTACATGATTTTTTTATCGGCAAAATGAAACTCACTGGAGCGTTGTAGGTATTGTTTACAACACTCGGTTTATACATGTTTCTCTTAGTAAATGTACCCAATTTACATAATTGCGGCACCGCTAGATTATGTTACCATTCGTATTTACATATCTTATGAATAGCTCAGGAGTATACGGTCAATGACAATTGCTCGCGATCGGATTCATAAATTGACATTTTCAGTATTGATCCAAGATCGCAGTTTGACTCGGAAAATCTTTATGTGTTTTTTGCGGTGATGCAAGGGCCAACTTAATCAATTTGACTTTTTTCTCCTCTTTTTATGCAATCCATGCTTTTTGTATGACTCTACTAACGAAGTCGTTGGAGAGCAACTGGTTAGAAAGTGATTTTTCTTCATGGTTTATCCATAACTGTGCAATTCTGTTATACATTTCATGTTGAAATCAAACGTATTTCTTCATTCTATCACACTTTTTCTTATTTAGACTGCATGTTTTAAGGTTTGATCATCGTCTTTCAGAAGATTTGACCAATAAACTAAATAAAGGGGTTGGTTACAATAAGCAGTTACAATAAAAGTGGCAGATGGTAAAAAGCAATATCATACTTAGGGGGAAACTTTACTCAAAAGTACTGGCCCTGATTGTTATATCCTATTCTGAAAATCATCTTGTTCGGTTCAAACACTGATTTTGTCTTACCAGGTAACTTTTTCTTGTAGGCTGCTTTTTTGTCATGAAAATTAACTATTAGGCCTATAGGTTTGCTCATCATCTTTCAGAAGATTTGGCCAATGAATTTAAATAATAAAGGGGTTTGTTGCAATAACCAATTTGTTTAACTCTATACGGTAATCATTATAGTAAGAAGCAATAGGCCTATCATAGTATAAACTTTACTCTAAAGTATACTGGCCCCAATTATTATGTCCTATTCTGAAAATCATCTTGTTCGGTTCAAACAGTGATTTGTCTCATCGGGTAACAGGCCATTTTCTTAATGATCATTATGTCTATCCTTACTCAAAATGTTTTAAATTGAAGAATATGTGTTCAAACATTGAGCCCTATAATGTAAACATACCTATAAAATTGAGAGAATTCCACTTTTATTTCGAAGGTGCAATGCAAGATATGGAGTGATGAGCAGTTGAGCACATATACTTTCAGAATAAAAGAAACCATGATCTCGAAAGTAGTATAACCGCCACCGAACAAGCTGGTATAAACAGTCATACCATGTTGGCTTGCCTGCATGGCCCTTTGGTCAACTATTTTTTTTCTGACACAAAACAGCATGTAAAGAGATGTGAAATCGCTGGGACAATGAAGAGTGAAATGTTCTCATTTGATATATACGTACAAACGTGACCAAAATTGTTATACTGCTCTAAAACAAACTGATCAATTTGAAATTTTAAACAGGAATCGTTACAATCGGGGACAAAGGGTTTCCATTCAAAGTCTGATCAAATCTTGAATGGATTCGCTTCATATTTTTACAGATTCTGATATTTGAATATAATCTATTAAACATTTTGATCAGATTTTTGAATATAAATCTCGTAAGTCTTCGATTCCTATTCTAATTGATTTGTTTGTCTTTAGAGTGTACGTTTCAAATAAAGAGATTGTTGGACCAGGGCCCTTATATGAATCATTTCCTTCTGTTAAACCTGTCCCAAGAAATCCTTCTTAACTTTTATTTCAATAAAATTGTCTTCTTGAGAATCAAGTCTAAAGCACTGAAAAGTATATGAACTTTGCCCTGAGAATTGTTTACACATTATCTGTAAAAAACGGTGTAGAGATATACTGCATGAATTATAATTGCATACGTCTGCATTCGATCAAAATATAATTTGCGATGAAGAATGTGTCCATGTACTGCTTAAGCTGGAATAATCATTTCTATCAGTCACTATACAACAATATTGTAGTAGGGACTGTTATTCACCGCAAACTCTCGCTCGGGGGGGGGGGGGGGTTGCGACGAAAGTTTTTTTCCAAGATCCAAGAAAAATCAACATTTATTCCATGTTTTCATGGTTATTTCACTTTTTCAAACACCCTCCTTTTGACGAAAAAAGGGGGTGATATCGTGAAAAAAGGGGGGTGATTACGGGGGAAAAGGGGGGTGTTTGAACACCCCCCCCCTGCGTACGCGTATGGTACGGGTGTTGACCACATTTTGAATTTTCTGGGTACACAAACGAAAGGAAGAATAATACCACTTTTCTTTCTTTCTTTTTCTATAAAGAAAGAAAAATTGTTAATCTTGGACCATGCTGGACGGACGATTTCATTGCCTTGATCTGGGGCATCTGTTTCGTGGCACAAATAATGAGAGCAAAATGACCTTTGAACACCAAGAACACAGAAAATTGGTTGAATGTGTGTAAGGAAAGAGTTACAAGTATTAGTTTTGCGTAAGATATTCATTAAATTTTAGTATTATCCCTTTAATGATATGCATTTTGTTCTTTGTATCTTTAACTAACCTGTTTCCCCCATTGTCCTCTTCTATTGTTTTTATATGTTCCCTTTTTTACGCATGGATGGGCACGATATACCCCAACTGAAAAGTTCTAATAAGTAGAACGTATACATTTAGAAAAAAAGGTGCTGATTAGGCAATTTCTCCTTTCCCGTATTTGGGGCAGCCTTCTTGTTTCAAGAAAAGCAAAAAAGGGTAAATGGTTCTTCTAGAACCATTTTTGGGTTCTAAACCCTTTAGGGTTCTTGTTTAGCAACTTTAAGCGGTTTTTATGTGTCATAAAGAACCTACTATTTATTGTATAGGGTTCTGTATAGCCATCAGAACCCAAGGGTGTATAAAGAAGCCAAACGGTTCCTTGTAGAACAAAATGCGTTCTAAAGAAACCATTTTATTTTGTTGCTGTTCTTTGAAAACCTTTAAAGGTTACAAATACGGGACAAGGATGAGGTTCTAATCAGGCACCTTTGAGACCGAGAGAAAATTAATCATAGAATTGATTTGCAATTTGGATGGATTTAGGAAATTAACCTTTTATTTTTGGATTTGAGAAAGCTACTTGTAGACTAGATGATAAATGGATAATGTGTATAAGGGAATGGCACAGATAGAGAGGAGTGGATTACTGTCAAGAAAAAAAATTGACCCCATTAAACAAGAGTAAAAACTGAAGTTTTTTTTATCTCCAATCCCTTAGCTTGCATGTTCATTTCCACATGCTAGCTGCGGCTGTCTTGTATTGTAGTGCAATGATTAATGGGCAAGTTAAAAATGAGTTTGGATATCAAGCAATAGCGGTGCATGTGGAAAGAACTGACTTTGGTCAAGAACCGACAACGAAAACTGCATGTCGCGAGAGCTCTTGAGATAACAGGATGCGTTTTAGACCTCTGTATACTTCAACGGATATGCGTAAATTCATGAATGAGAAAGCAGTCAGTACGAAGCATAATACCGTATGTGTTAATGTGTATTTGTATTTGCTCCTCCCTCTCCTGCCTTCTCCTCCTCCTCCTCCTCCAGCTCCATCCTCCGCTGCCTCCTCCTCCTCTCTTTCTTCTTCCGCTCCTCCTCTCCACCTTCTCTTCAGTTCTCGCCCTCTTCTCATCATCATCATCATCATCATCATCGATCATCATCATCATTATCATCATCATCATTACTTTGATGATTATTGTATCAGCAGCGCAGCAGCATCAACAATCGTCTAAAGGCACGTTACATTTAATGTGGATGCGTATAGGGTGGCGTATCCCCCACCCCCCCCCCAAAAAAAAATCAATCAATCAATCAATCAATCAATCAATCAATAGATAAAACAAATAAATACATAAAAAATAAAAAAAAATCACGATGAATATCGAATTTTTGTGAATTCATCAAATTGAATCCCATGGATTTACAAGAAAATATCACGGAGAAAATAAAAGAAATATCTCAACTATACAGGTCTTTCGTTTCCTTAATCCATTATGTGCGACTCCTTGGGTTGAACTCCGAACGTGATAACTCGCACAGGAGACGGAGTGCATGTTGACCTCATTTCTGTTTCACGCAAAAGTGTGCGATTCTTACCTATAGAGCTCCGAACGGAATGCCAACTTAAAAATCCAGATATAGGCCTACACAAAGACAATCGACCAACTTTGCAAACTGCAAAGAAATGTATAATTTTTTGCTTGAAAATTATGTGGTGCAAAGAATTAATGTCTGCATTTCGACAAAATTTGGCCCTTTTGTGGTACGTTACAAATACAATATACGCACGCTCTCATCAGAAATCCTGGCTACGCGCCTGCATCACCATCACTCTTCGTCCTCTCTTCATTTACTCTTATCAGCGTCAAATTTGACTCGGAATGGAGTCACCTGGGAGCCTACTGTATCCAAGTTAAAGTGACGACTCTGATTTCAGAGTTACTTTTGCTCGAATTGATTTGATTCACAATTGATGCCACGCCATACCGAGTTAAATGAGTTCGGAATCTGAGTTACTTTAACACGGAATAGAGAAGGCTCCCAGGTAACTCAATTCCGAATCAAATTTGACTATGCAGAACCATAAGAGTGAACCCTCACCTGGATCACCAAAGCTTTGCAATATCCTGCCCACTCATGAGATATCACTTGATATTTCACACATGCACAAATCACACATTCACGTCAAATACTTTGTCTCTGTTGTTATCAGATTATTA
>JZLH01S0125518.1:0-16615 GCA_001188425.1 Eucidaris tribuloides
TTCTCTATCGTATTTCAGTCAAACGTACCGGTATAGGAGATAGCTACAGGGGAAATGACAATAACCATGAATAGATTATTTGAATACATGATTTTAAAAATGATTTATACTTCATAGATATTGATTTGAAGACATGCACGTTGCGGTGGGATAAGAGAGAGGGATAGGAGAGGGAATAGAAGGGAATAAGAGCTAGGTGGAATAAGTAGAGGATTTGGAGGGGATATATGAGGGAATTAGAGTGGGATAAGGGGAGAAATAAAAGGGGATTTGGGGAGGAATAATGGGGCAATTAGGGGAATAAGGGGAAAACATCGGCGAATAAGTAGAAAAAACAAGGGGAATATGAGGAGGAATTAGAGGGGCAATACAAGAGGGATACAACGGGATAAGGGGCTGGGGAGGGGGTTGGCGGATTTGGCGACTATATTGGGAGATTGGGAGGATATGGGGTCCCCCCCCCAAAAAAAAAATGTGTGAACGAGGTGCGTAGTGCAGCTTCATCGGCGCGAAGCGCCGATGAAGCTAGTATAACTTAAAGCTTAATGACATTGAACCCATTTGCGTGATATACAAAGAATATATTTTATCCACTATTACAAGTTAAATACTGCGCTACAGGGGTCAGAGACATTTGGGCACTTTGTCCTTTTGCAATCATTAAGCTATGGGACAACATCAACTTGAATCCATGTTAATTACACAATTGTCAATGAGCAGGCATTTATGGGGATTGTGTATGCACACATAAGAGTGACAGCACTGTCATTAGGAGTTTTCATATAAAGTGTGAACTGCTTCCTTTACTGATAAGATCCTGTAAACTGTGCTCCTCCCCCAAACCCCCCCCCCCCCCAAAAAGGGAAACAAAAGAAAAGCTGTCCAAAAGGCTACAAAAGCAGTTTTTCCTGCAGGAAACACAGAGAAAAATACTTAATGATGAATTCATATCTATATGTTCTGGCAATAAAGGCATTTTGTTTTCCTGGTTTAACTACTTTCAATAAATTTTTCAAGATACATTTTTTACCTCATGTGTGAGTGTTGGGACTGCTGACGGACTCATACTTTTCTTGTGCGTTTGCGATGTGTGCATTTGTGTTTGGGTGTGTGTGTGAGATGGTATGTTTTGTGTTATGTTTATTGCCCGTGTTTGTGTGTGTGTGTGTGATGTGTCGAGTTGTGTGTGTGTATTGAAATTACTGTTTAGAGAACAGATAGATTATAATTTCAGCAACTCTACCTTACATGCCAGTGAACTACCACTGGCCCCTTGTTATTAAGCAAGTTTCTCACCCAGTCTCAACAGCAATCGATAAGAGTCGAGGGAGAGCAGCGTGCGGGGAGTCAGGTTTGTGGATGGTGAAGCACTCCAAACCCATCAACTGCGAAATTGCTGAATTGTCATGCACCCTAGACAATCAATAAAGATATATTGACCATTGTTGAAATCAATTCTCATGCGCAATTAATGGCTATGATTGAAATTAATTTCTTGTCTTATGACCCAGCATAATAACATTCACGATCGAATTTGTTTTTAGTTCAACACCAGAATAATACATATACCTCATTTTACCACATATACGCAGGACTTGATCTGAATATGTCAGGCAATTTATGCTTACAGACTCTTAGTGTGATTCAAGATTACAAACTTTCAACAAAAAAGGCAAAGACTTGATATTAATGAAGCAGTTTAACTTTTGACACGGTAATACCTTTAACTTTTTTTATCAATTGGTTGAGAAAATATTCTCAATACTAACATTAACCTCTCCTTGCCAAAGCATATCACAATTATACAAGTCTAGGTAGCTCAATGAATATGCCCGAATATGGCATTCATGCCAGGTTCAAAGACGTTGACCTTTGACCTTTATTTCATCCGCTGATCACATGACAGAACTGCTCCAATATCACTTTCTTGCCCAGTAATGCCCAAACAAAAAAAAACATTTGCCACTGGACACGTACCCGACCAAGTTATCCACACTATCAGTGACCTTCGACTTTTAACTTTGATATTTTGGCAGAAATATTCAACTATTACTAAATCTCGTACCATTCCACAGTTTCATATGCCCCTGGCTGAACAAAGCCCTGGAATATTCCAGTTCTGACTTTTGGGGATGAGGGTTTTAGGAGTGTTGATTCCCTTTACCCCATTGGAGATGATTTGATTTCAATATAACACAATATCTCATTCTTAGTCTCCAATGGGATAAAGCCCAAGTATAGTTTTGGTCAATCAGACAACTTTTTCCGCAATCTTTCACAAAGTATTTTTTTTCACCCAAGACATCAGAAAACAACATCAAACTAACTTAACACATTGGAGACGATTTAATTTCACTCTAACACATATTTTCCATAGACCCCACCACATGTTAACTCGTACTTAGTCTCCAACAGGTCAAAATTGTTTAAAGTGATAAGTCATGATGTTTGAACTATCTGAGATCATCTAAATAAAAAAAGAGCATTTCAAAGCAAGTAATTTTTACGGCAATTACAGATCATGTGGGTCTATCTAAAACAAAATAATTGTAAACATTTTTTTACCATTTACCAAAACTATACTTGGGCTTTGATATTGCACAGTGTAGAAGACAGGAACAATGATCACACTTGAACCCTTTACCTCGCCACTTGATGAAGATACACTGAAAGTTCTGATCACATGGTGAGGCCTGACGTCCCTCGCCAGTGAAGTGACATGCAATGAGCCTAGTTTAATACTGCCCTCATCTGGCCAGTATTGGACACAAGTCTGTTGGAAAAATAATGAATGCAGTCATACAAACTTGCACACATTCATGACACATACAGGTAACTATCGCTACAATGAAACTGGTTTAGAACTCTAGTTTTCTACATTTTACATAGGGGACAAACTGCCGCGGTGACCATATTTGGGACACATACAGTCAAACCTGTATAGAAAGGGAATTTAAGGGAAACAGTTAAGTGTCCTTTGCAGACAGGCATCCTTTCTGTACAGGTTCATTCATGTGTATTTTGCTCTCTGGTCAGTTGGCTTGATGTCCCTTACAGGAAGTTGTCCCTTCTGTACAAATAATGGACAGTTTGACAATAACTGTTTGTGTATTTGTTTTCCTGTTTTTAACACATGTAAACAAACTAAATGTATTCATTGATACGGACATAAATGTATACACATACGAGCAGTTACAAGCAAAGTGGACACATTTTTCTACACATTACTGTACACATTAATTATGTATATTAATATATACACTCTAGCTGACCTCAACTGAAGTCTGACTTTTATCCTTTGCCTGTCTCAAAACAGTAACATGTCGGCTCTAGCAGTGGAATATATGTGGATACAAGAAAATATTGTTTGACTCATGACAAACATCGGACGAGTCGCAGATGAGTACAATATTTTCTGTGTCCACCAAAAACAAGACATCTAATATTATCACTATTATCTAAATCCACTAAAATATTATCAAAACTGAAATTTAAACAAAATACTCTACAAATCATCGAGTCTGCCAATGACAGCCACTGATTTTATTTATTTTCTTCGTGAGACGTTTTATTCCTCTTATCCAACAGAATTCACATCATTCTCTTAATTAAGTAAATTAAGCAAAGCCAGTGCATTATATAGTGTGATTCATGAAAAGAATGGTTAGCTACACGTTGTTTGTGTGGAAAACGGGATGAACTTGTAAGCCACAGGCAAATACAAAAGTTCCTGGATGTGTGCAACAGTTTTCCTCATTGCAGATGTACTCTCGCATCTCACCACAACGTGTTTACTCGCATTCGTTTGTGCATAGGATACTAGTACACTATTTTATTACAGTGCTTGAAACCCCCCATTTAGATAATTTACATTATAAGTCTCCAATGGCTTTCTTTTGAACACAATATTAAAGAATTGGAAATGATGTATTTTTTAGCATAACCACAGGCATTACATTTTTTTTTACCTCATCACTGGGATCCAATTCATTCAGCATGACAATGGCAGGACACTCATAATCATGGACCAGTCTCCAGATATCAACTACCGTGTTTGGGAGAGGGGCCTGGGTTGCAATGAAGACATCCTTCTTCATGAAAGTCTGTAATTGGAACAAAAGAAAATCAAGACATGGTTTGATATTATGAAATGAAAACACCCCTATATACTATAGGCACCCGAAGACGAACTTCAATATTTTTGTGCACTATTAAACTTTCAACAGCTGCAGCAGTCAATGGCCTGAATCACAGAAAAAAACTGACATATCACAGAAGGTGATTAACCCTAGGCTATATTATCTGGGGGGGGGGGGTCAATTTGGCCCCCCCCCTCGAGAATTTCGCGACCATGCCGCGCCGCAAAATTTTTTGATCGTGTCCGCTCGCTGACTTTTTACTTTCAAGTCTTGCACATCTTTTGAGACCGTTTTTTCGAAAATCAGACATACCACTACGATGCTGCGCGAATTTTCATACATGCATATGCACCCCAAAATCGCTCAAAAACATGATTTGTCTGTACAAAGTCAATGCAAATTGACTTTTCAGCCAAAAATCATAAATGTATGATATATTTTACTTTTATGCTTGAAATGGATTAATTTTATGCTGTTTATGATTGCAAAAGTGTCTCCAACAAATTTCATCAAAAACAATAGAAACAAAAGGTTGAAAAAACAAAGAAATATGTAAGAAATTCACAAAACAATACAATACATAAGAAATTAATTCCAATTCCGCAAATTTTTTGTAGATAATCTGAGAAATGTCAGAATGAATTATTTCACCAAAAATTAGTATTCACTAGCTGTTGTAAGTGGGTTTTCTTCATGCACTCATTTGCATAATTAATTACTTAAAAATAGAAAAATAATTTTTTTGAAAATTTTACTATACATCGCGTGCATTTACATCGGCTTATGCGCATGCATTTTGCGCGGTTGATCACCGATCACGGCCGAGATCTGAAGGGGGGTCAAATTGACCCCCCCCCCCCCAGTAAAAACCTGGTCTGAAATAGCCCAGTTAAAATAGGGTTAAAACACCCGCCCCATGACCACGGCCTATGACAGGAATTATCCCCATATATGCCTTCACCATGGCAACACAGTTTGCGACACATTTGATAAATGTGTCTTGTACATTTTCATCACAAGACCAATGCGTGTGCCAAATCTCATGAGCATTGGTCAAAAATGAGGAATTTGTTCAATCCCCAATCCCCAATTTATCGCCATAAAATACCCTTGCCTCGCAATACAGTTCCAACACATTTGAGAAATGTGTTTTGCACATCTTCAACCCAAGTCCAATCTGTGTGCCAATTCTTGTGAACACTGGTCAAAAACGATGAAAGTAGTTTCATGTGCAAGATTTGCAATGACTGACTACCCAACCGTACACTGATTCCTATACATGTACCACATTCAAACTTCATTTGGTGGGGGTATAATAAAAATTGGAGCTGCTCTACCTTGCTGTACAGAATACACAACATACTCCCTACTTACATCCATGAATGAAGCATTGATATACTGTGTGCTGTCTGCAGTCCCAGAGTGGAGAAATGGTCTCTTCCAGATTACTATGGTGTAAAAAGAAAAGAGCATAGCTTAATAAAAAAATGCCACAAATGAACATAAGAACACAGAAAACATGAATTATTCAAACCAGAAATACTACTTCAGCATTATCAATGCCATAGGCTACTAATGATCACAGTTTAAAAAATGTGAGCTACATATAATCCTCCAAGCTCCATGTGTCTCTGATAAGGTCTAAAAAAGAAGCCCTGAAAAAATTGTATTTCAAAATAATTATTTAGTGCTTTAAAAAAGTTAAACTCTACCGGATTCACCTGCCCATTTCCTCCCACAGACTTACTGTGTGTAGATCTAGGCTATTTTGTCCTCCACCTGAGCACTAATTGTTTATTCATTTAGTGGTAGCATAAATTTCCAAACTTTTGTATTCTAGGGTGTTTATTTGTCCATTGAAATACTACAATGTAGCTCAGATAGAACAGTTACAAAAATTTTTAATTTGAAGCTCCACAAGGTTAGCCGGTGCCTTTAAAGATTGGGTTATTCATTTGCACGTCAAAAAACATCTAAATGAATGAAATCAGCTGAAATTATATCCAATGTGAAGTATTGATATAAATAAACACCTCTCATAGAGACTTGAGGTAAAATAGTGAGCTTTGGTGAAAATTTGGACGGTTAAACTTCATTCTTTTTCAAATGGCTCAGAAGCCTCTTCAAAAAGTCCAAAACGTCAAACGTGCACGTGGCGTTCCAAAATTGTTCAATCAGTCGTTAGCCAAAGGTCGCGCGGAGGTTAGCCTTTTAACCAATCAGTGTGCTCCGCTGGTCTTGCGACGGTACACAATAACCGCTATTCGCAATTTGAACAAATTTTCAACTCACGGAAAGAACAACATTCTTGTAACATGTCATTATTAGTTTTTCTTATAAAACAATAAATTCATAGCGCATGGATCTCAAACTTTCAACACACCATTTGTAAGTACTAAACTAATATTTGGTATTGATAATGAACCTAATGAAGGGAAGTAGTGGACTTGCAAATCCCTGGCACAATCTTTAATATTAACCCTTTGGGGACGATGGGCTTGTACAGAAGCCCAATACATCTTACACCAAATAAAATTTTCTTAGTTATACAGGTCTTAATTAAGGTTTAATGGGATAGAGCCATTTGTAGGCAGTATAGTCTTAATTTGAGTGTAAAGATTAACATATTTTCTGGGATTTTATGGCAGCCAGATGTCTCTGAATCTGCCATGTGCTGGGCTTCTGTATAAGCCCGTCATCCCCAAGGGGTTAATATTATTATTTATACTGCACTTTTCCCATTAGGCCCAAGGCACTCATATCAGACCATGTATCCTTCTTTGCAAGGTAGCAGCTATACAGCGTGCCACGGAAGGGGCCTGAAGAGTGTTGATATCGTTAAAATGGCCATCATCACCGAGTTTTCACCCTTCTCTTTTTCGATGAAGTGTGTGGGTTTTTTTACGTGCTGAGGTGTTTCTGCCTCAACACAGGACCTCTGGCTTTACGTCCTATCGAAGGGACAGGGTGATGAGGATAAAGTGCCTTACCCAAGGACACAACCGTCACGGCGTGGACTGGAGCCATGGACCTCTAGGTGAGGAAGCCAAGCTGTTATCCACTAAGCCATGATGCCTCCCCTCTATATCTCGTATCAGACATGAATATTGAACTTTCACCTTAGAGTTCAAATATTTGTTTTACTACAAAGGTGATACAGTGTATCACCTTTTTAGTAAAACAAATATGGTGTATCTGATACACCACTTTTTTTGTAACACAAAGTAAATGCTTGATAGCTTTTTGCCTGTGCCAGGTTCTGGCTTTCAAGTAATTAATATATTAAACATGAGACAAGAATTTCACTTACATGGCAAGATATTTGGAAATCGATTTTTGGCCACATCACTGGCTGAAGTGGATCCGCAGAAAGCCTTTGCAGGAGGCATAGGGGTCACTTTCCTCAATGTCTACAATGAAAACAAACATTTGATAATCAAATAAGAGTTCAACACATAAAAGTTAGAAAACATTCCTGATGTAATCAGATTAATAATGCTCCCTTTTGCTCCATGAGAGTTCACTACTGTGAAATCTAATTTGTGTGGTAGTGGATTGGTGAACCCATTGCTTACTGGAGCAGGATGTACCATTATTCAACTCTATTGGAATTACAGAATCTCAGAGCCAACAGGTTAAATACTGACTGCACTTAAAGCAATATATGATGACATAAATGGTACTCTGGTGTACTAAACAGAAATTCACCATTTTGTCAAATTATTTATTTATTATTCAGCACTGTGCCCTAGGTTACAACTGAAAATGCTTAATGTTGCACTCTAGACAATCCAATAAGATATTGACAATTGTTGACAACAATTCTCCATGCAGCAATTAGTGGCTATGATGAAATGTGATTTTTATCTCATACCCAGCATAACTTCACCGAAATTTGTTTTAGATCAAAAGGTTATACATTACCTCTTTACACATCTAGCAGGACTTGACCTGATATGTCAGGCAATTTATGTTACAGACTCTAGTGTGGATTCAAGATACAAACTTTGTTTGTGCCCTTTGTTACAAAACTGTGAGAGTTATGCTTGCAGTGTGCTTTTCAATGTTCAAAAAACTCTTCTTGTTCAAAATGTATTCTAAAATGATGTTACACAACACTAAAGGGTGTAAAAATAACAACTTCTGCCTCATTCGCACCCCACTTTTTGTCAGTTGACGTCTTAATGTGCAGCCTCAGCATCAAGAAAATACTTATCATGGACACAAAAGGGCACTTCACAACATAGGCCAGATCTACACGCAGTAAATCTATGAGAGGATATGGGCAGGTGAATCAGGTAGATTTTCACTTTTTTACAGCACTAAATAATCATTTTGAAATAAAAAAAATTGTTCAGGGCTACATTTTTAGACCGTAACAAAGACACTTGGAGCATGGAGGATTGTGTAGCTCACATTTTTTAAACTGTGGTAATTGTTGGCTTTAACTCTAATAATAAAATCACTATTTAATCAAATATTCAAATAAAGACAGTTCTACCCTACAAGGTGACTTCTTACCTCAAACTCAGCTTTGATATTGGCTTGTCTGGTCTTGGCATTTGGTTTGTCTAGTGCATTCAGCTTGGCCAAAAATCCAGTCAGAGGGATTTCAGTATTGCCACTCAGACAGATATCCACCAGTGTATCATAGATGAAAACATACTGGTCCTGTGGATTTCAATATATCATCAAAAGCAGGGCTGGTGCATTAGTACTATAGTGTAAGTATCCAAATTAGCAGCAGAATCCACTTATCCATATCAGCAATCAAATCTACAGCAGGAATTTACATGGAGTCTATCTTCATGTTAATTCATGGCTCTAGGACTGCATCATAATTAGTCACCTTGAATGCAGACACAGGAAAACTTTCCTGGTCTCACTTTGATTCCTCAAACACTTGACTGACATCACATCTTGCCTAAGATCCACAAGACACGGCAAAATATAATGAATATAATGTATTTCATAGCACTAGATCTTGTATAATAAATAATTTACGATTCTGAAAGAGAGTGTAAATCACATATCTTTTATGGTAGCAATGGTACTGTTTGGTACCATCAATGTTCACCATGCCGGGCGGAGCCAGGCGGAGCTAACCTGCTCTCAAAATCTCTGCTCGGTACTCGCGGTAAATATCCGCCTTGCCGGCCGGCACAATTTCTTACCCTCACTAAATAAAATTCTTAGATTTCTGTGTAATTGAGTGATTATTAGATTTCTGCGTGATTCAGTACGAGCAGTTCTTAGATTTCTGTGTGATGGAGGGCTTTGCCCCTCAACACCCACCAGGGCTTTGCCCCTGGACCCTCCACTGTGAGGCTTGCTACGCTTCGCAATGATCACTCTTTAACCCTATATTAACGTGGGGGGGGGGGGGGTACGTACGGGCATATCAGCCCCCAAATTGCTAAAAAACGTGATTTTGTGTACAAACCAATGCAAATTGTGTTATCAGCCAAAAATCATAAATGTGTGATTATTTTTACTTTTGCTGGTTGAAATGGATTAATTCTATGTTGTTTATGATTGTAAAAGTGTACCCGACAATTTTCATCGAAAAAACAATAAAAAACAAAAGGTCAAAAAAACAAAGAAATACATAAGAAATAAAAAAAACCAATAAAATACATAAGAAATTAATTCCGATTCGGCTAGCTTTTGTCTAGATTCCTGTGGATGAAAGCTAGCCAGTTAATTTATCTTTATCCTTCGACCTATTCCACAATCTACCATCACTAACTTTCCTACCAAAATCGGGCCAATGCATGAACATCAATTTTTTTGTTTTGATTACAGAAAGGGAGGCCCTCTAAGGCTATGAATATCTTCATTGTAAATTGTGAAGTTAACCTTTAGGAGATTATAAGAATGAGATATCTTTGGCTGGGGACTATAAAGAATGCATGTAATATTGAAATCAATTTGTCACCAATGGGTTAAAGGAAGAAACATACCCTCGTCTGAACCATCTTGATCCTGTCCTCTCTCATCTTGCGTACAAAGTGGAAGACATCCACCTTGCCCTCATCTCTCATCTTGTCCATCATGGTGTATAAACAGATGAAGGTACCTGTCCTACCAACACCAGCACTGCACAGAAATTAATATCATACAACTCCATCAACTCTACTGTAACTGGCCTAATTGAGATCTTGTCACATAAGATCCCCCCTAACCATAGGATCTCCGGAAATGGCGAGACATTGGACTTGGAAATATATTCCAATTTTGGCAACACATTCATATTAGGGATTCGAGACTCAATGTTTGATTTTCAAATTATGCATATGCATATTTGGGAAATATGATGTAATTCTTATGCAGATTATTAGAACTAGAAAGAAAAACACAAAAGAAAATATAAAACTGACTCTTGTGATTAAAGTGATAGGCTAACATTGTGGAGCTTCAATTTAAAAAATTGTCAAACTTTGATATCTGAGCAACATAGTAGTGTTCAAATGGACAAATAATCGCCCTAGAATACAAAAGTTTGTAAACTTACACTGCCAATGGCAAGTTATACATGAATAAACAATAAAACTAAGGGCGAGTTTTATTAATCTAGGTGAACACACAGTAAGTCTATGGGAAGAAGTGGGCAAGTGAATCTGGTCAACTTACCGATTTGCACTTTTTTAAAGCACTAAATAATCATTTTGAAATACAATGTTTTCAGGGCTTCATTTTCAGACCTCTTCAAAGACACTGGTAGCATGGGGAATCATGCGGCTCAGATTTGTTTAACTGTGGTAAATGTTAGCCAATACCTTAATAGTAGGGGGGCCTATGTTCAAAAAAGGGTGATTTTATGAAGTTCATGTTAATTGTTGGCAACATATATAAACATATTCTACTGGGTCTGCCTATTCAGAAAAACGATGTTGCCATTTTTTATGTTGACCTTTGGTGACCTTAACACAAGGTCAAAGGTCAAAGGTCAAAGTGGTCATGCATCGTCCAAAGTATATCGACCTTGGTATCAAAATGTGGCAAATTTCACAAGGAACAAGCATTACGATGTTTATTTTGTTATTTGACCTTTTGTTTTCTTGCTATATGCAAATAACCTAATTACAGACAATAATTTGCATAAATTTGCCTTTATTCAGACTAGTCCAATCTAGAGACCATGGGACCTCCTTTTGTAATGTTATTTTGATGGATTCTAGTCAATTTGAGGGTGCTGATTCCAAATCTGATGGAAGCCAGTCCTGAAACCTTGAGCGTTTTTAGAAAAACGCACACACACACAAAAATCAAAATGGCCGCTAAAACCATTACCCCTAACATCCCGTGGTGCCAAAATGCCTCCACTCCGGTCAAATTTCTCAGTAATTCTGCCGCGCGAAATTGTTTGACTGCGCTGTTCGCTGGCCTTTTACTTTCAAGTCTCGCGCATCATTTGAGACAATTTTCGCAAAAAATGGACGTACTGTTACGACGCTGCGCAACCTTTTTGTACATGCATGTCACCTCCAAAATTGCTCAAAAACGTGATTTTGTGTACAAAATCAATGCAAATTGTGTTTTCAGCCAAAAAATCGCGAATGTACATGTATGATTATTTCTATTTTTACTGGTTGAAATGGATTAATTTCATGCTGTTTCTCATCGCAAAAGTGTCCTGACAAAGTTCATTAAAAAACAAAAAACAAAACTGTCGAAAAAACAAAGAAATTCAGAAGAAATTCACAAAACAATAAAATACGTAAGAAATTAATTCTGATTTGGCCTTTTTTTTGTAGGTAATTGTTAGAAATGCCAGAAAGAATATTTTCACCGAAACTTAGCATTCCACAAACTATTTTATGTGAGTTAAAAGTGAGTCCTTGGTATCAAAATGTGGCAAATATCACAAGGAACAAGTATTATAATGTTTATTTTGTTATTTGAACTTTCGTTTTCTTGTTATATGCAAATAAGCTAATTTCATACATTAATTTGCACACATTTGCCTTTATTCAGACTAGGCCAATCTAAAACCATGGATCTGTCTTTTTTTTAAATATTTTTTTTTCTGGATTCTAGTCAATTCGAGGGTACCGATTCCAAATCCGGTGTGTGCCAGACCTGACACCTTGATGGATTTTGGAAAAACAAAAAAATCAAAATGTCCGCCAAAACCATTAAAAAGGACGCTAAGGTCACATTATTGTACACATTTTCAGGAATCTTTTCAACATAATACACCTTCTTTTGATGGATTGTAGTCAATTTGAAGGGCTGATTCCAAATTTGGTGGGTGTCAGACACGAAGCCTTGAGCGTTTTTCGTAAAAATGCAACCCCCCCCCCCCACCAAAATGGCCTCCAAAACCATTAAAAGTCCACTAAAGTCCCATTACCATACATATTTCAGTCACCTTTTTCAACATATACACCTTATTTTGATGTACATGTATTCTAGTCAAGTATAGGGTGCCGATTCCAAATCCGGTGGGAACCGAACTAAAATCTTATAAGGGTTTTCCTGAAAGCACACGAATTAATAATGGCGGCCTACAATCCGATATGATGGCCACTGAGTTTGCATTATTGTGCATGTTTAAATTATACTTTTGATATGTAAAATTTAATTTGATGGAACCTAATTAATTGAGGGTGCTGCCTCATAATCAGATGGGTGCCGGAGGGGGAAAAATGAGCGTTTCTGGTATGCTTTATGTTGCCAAAGATGACTGAAATGTGTAAGGCACCAGCTACCTACCTTTGTAAACCCTAATAGATGCAGGTTATCTCCAGTCTTGTCAGTCGGGGGGGGGGGGGCATTATGTCCCCCCCCCCCGGTCAGATCTCAGCTGCAGATCGCGGCAAAACTTTGCATACGCATAGAACTGGATGTAAATTGTAATCTACATGTACAAGACTCTTTAATTAGATTTTCAAAAATATACATATTTTATATTTTTCAATAATTAATTATGCAAATTTATGAATAAAATCATAATTTTG
The DNA here is from genome assembly GCA_001188425.1 of Eucidaris tribuloides. Lineage (NCBI taxonomy): Eukaryota > Metazoa > Echinodermata > Echinoidea > Cidaroida > Cidaridae > Eucidaris > Eucidaris tribuloides. The sequence continues at coordinate 13,103 of JZLH01S0125518.1, forward strand.
CCTTTAACTCACTTGAAACACAAGTTTAGTTTTGGGGATATTTTGTTTTATTTGAAAGGTTTATGCCCAAAGGTCATATCACACCAATAACAGATTCTGAATGTCTTCAGTGTTTTTTTTATCAATTCATGAAAAATCTTGGGGGGGGTGGGGAACCCCGAAATTGTAGACTATATGTTACATTATAGCATCTAAAGGGTTAATATGGTGTTAAAGTTTTCTGAATTATACCTCACCAGAAAGAGCAGACAGCATGAAATTAATCCATTTCAACCAGTAAAAGTAAAAATAATCATACATTTGTGATTTTTGGCTGAAAACACAACTTGCATTAATTTTGTACACAAAATCACGTTTTTGAGCAATTTTGGAGGTGGCATGCATGTACGAAAAGTCGCCCAGCGTCGTAACAGTACGCCCTTTTTTGCGAAAATTGTCTCAAATGATGCGCGATACTTGAAAGTAAAAGGCCAGCGAACAGCGCAGTCAAAAAATTTCGCGCGGCAGAATTATTGAGAAATTTGACGGGAGTGGAGGCATTTTGGCACCACGGGATGTTAGGGGTAATAGTTTTAGTGGCCATTTTGATTTTGTGTGTGTGTGTGCGTTTTTCTAAAAACGCTCAAGGTTTCAGGACTGGCATCCGTCAGATTTGGAATCAGCACCCTCAAATTGACTAGCATCCATCAAAATAACATTACAAAAGTAGGTCCTCTGGTCTCTAGCTTGAACTAGTCAGAATAAAGGCAAATTTATGTAAATTATTGTCTGTAATTAGGTTATTTGCATAAAACAAGAAAACAAAAGGTCAAATAACAAAATAAACATCAAAATGCTTGTTCCTTGTGAAATTTGCCACATATTGATACCAAGGTCGATATACTTTGGACAATGTATGACCACTTTGACCTTTGACCTTGTGTTAAGGTCACCAAAGGTCAACATAAAAAATGGCAACATCGTTTTTCTGAATAGTCAGACCCAGTACAATACGTTTATGCATGTTGCCAACAATTAACATGAACTTCATAAAATCACCCTTTTTTGAACATTGGTTAATTCGATTTGGAGCATTTTGAAGATTTGACGCAACCGTACGTGTCCGTCGTGACGCGCCTGCGCATCTGGCTTTGTCAAGAGGTTGACCTTGACCCGACCTTGACATGTGCCAAATTTAGGTACGTAATTCGACTTTAGTCACGAGATATCCACATAAGGGCAATTCCACGTAAAATGTTACCCGGGCTCTAAATCATGAAATCTGTAATAATTTCAAAAATATATGTGCTACAGTTATAAATTTAGTATCACACAAAAGAACTCCTCGACCTCTTTAATTTAAGTGGTATTTGAATACATCTGAAGTATATTTAGACATAATTTTCTTCAAAAAAACATTTTCTTGCAAAATTTTCTCTAATTTTTTGAAAAATGCACAATCTTTGAGTCTCATTATTTCATATTTAGCAGCTCTTCAGAATTAATTTATAGTAGTTTATATTTAAGAAAGGACTGAAAATGACTAATATTAGCTTTACATTGGTTATCAAATACTTCAAAGTATAAATATGAGGACCTAAAAAAGTGGTCCGAGGTGTAGTGTCCGTAACGTTAAAAATGTAATGTCCGTAACGCAACATTTATGGTCCTGTATGGGTAATACTGCATCTGTTGTACCTAATTATCATCCTACAACTTAAACAGGTCCTCAGCACCCATTTCACAAGAAACTTGGTTTCACTTCATGCTTAAGCTCACAAAATTTTTGACAAATGCGTTGGTAGGTGAAAAGTCATGTCCAAAAAATGTAATGTCCGTAACGGCAAGCATTATGTGTGATAACTACCAAACGATAAATAGAAACTATTTCAAATTTAAACTGTTAACACTTCAGGGTGACTTGTTTGAGATTTCCACAAATAGGTTCAGAATATTAATGATGGTTTCTAGAAATGAGCCCCTAAAGTTGCAAAAAAGGTCTAAATGTAATGTCCGTAACGCTGGAACTGCCCATAAGCAAATTTTGACAAAATGACGTCATAGATTATGTCACGGATGACTGATCACATAAACGGCATGTCATTGCCGAGATATTGTCATGACACATGATCGATCATGGAAAGTTACAACATGACAGGACATGTCATTCTTGAGATAATTTGGACACAAAAAGTGGTCAGAAAGCAAGAAGTTCTGACGAAATCAATGGTGATCCGCGACGGTTACACGTTGCGAATCGCAAATGACCACATTTACAAAATATCAAAATGTGAGCTACATAGTCCGCCATGGTCCAGTGTCTTTGATAATCCCTGAAAAGAAAATCCTGCAAAACTTGTGTTTCAAAATAATTATTAAGAGTTAGAAAACAAAAATAAATATCTATGGGTACTCAGTTTAACCGGATTTAGCCTGCCCATTTCTTCCTGCAAACTACAGTGTTTAGATCTAAGCTATTTATATTTTACAGCAGTGATAATTCAAAGGGTAATATCTGTCCATGCATATCTTGCCAGTGGCAGCATAACTGTATTGACTTCTGAATTCTAAGATGTTTGTCTATTTAAACCGTATGTAGCTCAAATATCAAAGTAAGACTTTTTTTCAATTTGAAACTCAGAAATGTTTACTTGCGTGTGTGAGTGGAAGCAGTTGACTGATGATACTAAACAAGAATTGGTTAGACTAGTCTGATTTAAGCAGTTTATCAATGGTACTGATTAACGATTTGTTAATCTAAACGTCTAGAAGTCAGACTAGAGTGTTGGTAGAGGATGGAGGTTATTTTAGCAGTAGTGTTGATGCTAGTGGAGGAAGTGCATGTTGTGGTGTTGATGTGGTGGTGTTGATGTGGTGTGTTGATGTGGTGGTGTTGATGTAGTGTGTTGATGTGGTGGTGTTGATGTGGTGGTGTTGATGTGGGGGTGGTGGTGTTGATGTGGGGGTGTGGTGGTGTTGATGTGGTGGTACCGATGAGGTGCTGTTGATGTGGTGGTCTTGACGTGGTGGCGTTGTTAGTAAAAGTGGCAATGATGGAGGTATTTGCGTGGTAATAGTGGTGGAGGTGGTAAAGGTGACGAGTTTGATGATGACCGAGGTGGTTGTGGTGGAGGTGTTCGTGTAGTGTTTTTGAAAATTTAGTGTAAACATCGCCTGCGTTAGGTACTTTGTTTCATTTTATCCATTCCAGTGAATGTTCCTCTTGAGCTTATCCTTTGCCCAGTTACCCGTTATCAAGGGAAGTCATAAAGTAAGAGGAAGCAGGAAGTACAAGGTGAAAGCTTTCTTCCTTTATTACGGTAAAAACTTTGGAAACAAATGGGGATTTCCCTACTGCATCATTACAAGGTCAGACCTCCAGGCAACTCTATTCGTTGTGTTATGGAAAAGTTCGTAAAGATGTTTTTTGAAAAACAAATCACACACACACACACACACACACACACACACACACACACACACACACACACACACACACACACACACACACACACACACACACACACAACAACA
>JZLH01S0125548.1:0-21162 GCA_001188425.1 Eucidaris tribuloides
CACCAATCCAAATCTTGCCCTTGCTGTCACAGCTGCCCTGCACCCTCCACTCACACACAAATACATGTAATGATGTTTTCCTTTATCATGATTGACAATCGGACACACTTTCAATGCTGAGTCATTCTGTAGAGTTGGCCATTTGACTGTATCTGGTATGACATAATTTATATATCACTGAACTGAATTTTAAATTTTCATGTGCTAAAAGTAAACTGTATTTCCTTCACTAATATTAAACACTATAAATATAGTACTTCTAAACAACTAATGGATTATTTGAGTTTGTGAAATATTAACATAGATTCTGAACAACAGCTTCCATCAAAAATACTTTCCAAACTCAACTTACTCTTTAGTTTGACTAGATATCTTATGAAGCTGTATTCTATTCCAGTACAGTGGTTTCATTGGCACTTTCGGTTCTATAAATGGTTTCAGTGGTCCAGACTGTTTTGTTCGTATGGCATGCCCCGGTATACCAGGGGTACCGGGCGTCATGGGCAGTGGTGGTGGAGGTGGTGCTCTCCCCGGAGTCCCACTTAATGCTGGTGGTGGCGGTGGGATAGGAGTACCCAGTACCGGTGGTAGAGGTGGCGGTGCGGGGGTACCCAGTACTGGTGGTGGAGGTGGTGGTGCAGGTGTACCCGGTAACGGTGGCGCCGGCGGTGTAGGAGGTGGCGACAACGGGTCACCCTCTGCTACCGGCGACATGGGAGACAACACACCATTTCCTTTGTGCCGTGGTACCTTCGGTGTCACCACACCGAGGGAAGGTTCTTCCTGAGTGAACTCCTCAAACTTGTCGATATGTTTCTGCAATGCCTGCCGGTTGATCTCGATTCTGTCGGTTTCCACGGCGACGTCCATGTACTGTTTGCTGGACCGCCGGTACTGGTCCATCTCCAGCTCTGCAAGTCTCTTTTGGAGGTCCGACAACTGGTCTTCCAGCGAACATACTAGAGTGGCATGCTGCCCTCTCAGTTCAAATATGGCCAGGTCATGTTCTGACTGTAGGGGGTCAAGCAAAATATGAAACGGATTAAATGCAATATATTAAAACTTGTGATCATGTCCAATTCCTGTCAGTAATATGAGCAGTGAAACATGAACTGTCAGAAAACTGGCACACATAGGGTTTACACATAAGTAATCTACTCTCCCAGCACTGTTTACCAACATCTGTAAAAACTAGATGACAGACAAAAAAAGTTACAGTCCTGTTAATTTTATCACAATCATATTTGTGAATACATAACAACCATAAATAATATTCCATAGTCTTGAAACCAAGACATGATTATCAGTACAGTAAATATTTATTCAATAACAATAATTATAAACAATATTTTGAAAGTGCTATTTAATGCAGATCACAGCACCAAGTATTGCTCGCCATTTCTTACTGTAGATATCACAGACTTTCCAGATTGAGTTTTTCATTTGTACATCTGAAAATGTAATTACAGCGGATTATACAGCAAGAAGCAAATCTTTAACCTCTCAGAAATTCTTAGGGCAGGAAACTTTGTTCAAATGAAAAAGAATAAAAACAGTCCTGTCGCAAATCCAAATTGATTAACTCATTAGGACTAGTCCCGAGATCTAGGGTTGGGCTCTGTGGAAAATGCATGTTATACCAAAATCAAATCGTAAGACAGTGGGGTTTTTTTAATTTAAAGACACTACATAACAGTGTGGAAGCCTTATTTAAAAAATTGTCAAACCTTGCTTTCTGACATATCTGGTAGTGTTTGGATGGACAAATAAACACCTTAGAACACAAAAGTTTGGACAGTTATGCTGTCACTAGTACAATATGTGCAGATTCAAATTGGCACATTAATTTCCTATCGGGCAATAGGAAATTCTGCAACACAGCAGTCCATGGGGGAAAGCTGGAATGGTCTCTCAAAGATTTTTACTTTTTTAAAGCACTTACTGATCGTTTTAAACTGCAATTTTTTCAGGGCTTCATTTTTAGACCATGTCAGAGACACTGGTAGCATGGGGAATCATGTAGCTCAGATTTTTTAAACTGGAAACACTGTTTTACAGTGCCTTTAATTCCTATTTTACACTTCAGTTACAATAGTCTGGCTGCCAGATGTGATTCATGGATCTTAAAAAATACATATGATCAGCTTACCAGGTCAGAAACCTACAGCAGTCACCTTCAGTATTTAGTGGCCTCAGGCAGGGCTCCACATTAACTTTTTTTCTGCTTGCCCTTCGGGCAAGTGAAATTATCACTTTCAGATTTTTACTTGCTTGAATGAAAAATTTACTTGCCCGAAAATAAACAATGATAAAAACATTAAAAATTATTTATTATAGTGAAAAAAATGATGCCATTAATAGCTGAACAAACAATTTCACACAACGGTTAGTACATGCCTTTGTAATGTGCCACCTGGATTATTGCAATAGTCTTCTTTTTGGATTACCACAACGTCAAATTCAGAAGTTACAAGTTGTCCAAAACTGAGCAGCACGGTTAGTGTGTCGTGCGAAGAAACATGAATCTGTAAGTCTTATTTTACGACAATTACACTGGCTACCTGTGCAATCATGTATCATATTCAATATGAAAGCATTCACAATTTGGCACCATTGTATCTAACTGAATTACTCCATAAATATGAACCTGTAAGAAATTTAAGGTCTGGCCGGAAGGATTTGTTTGTTGTACCTCCAGTCTTTACAAAAACATATGGTGAACGCAGCTTTTCTCGTGCTGCTCCGGTCTTGTGGAATGAGCTCCCTAGTAATATCAAAAGTAAAAATACTGTTGAAAAATTCAAATCAGTTCTAAAAACTCATCTGTTTTAGTTTTGTTTTTAACTTTACTTTTCAAGTACTTTCTAAGTATTATATGTTGTTATGCCATAGTTTATTATAACCCATTATTTTATTGGAAAATGTTTCAAAGGCTTCCTCAGTACAGTAACTAACTTTTCCCTGATTTCTTATTTTCTTCTCAGCGCATAGGGACATTTTTCATTTGATGTGTTATGCGCTATATAAAAACTGTGTATTATTATTATTATTATTACATTTTGTTCACTTTTTGTAAAGACTTTGAAAATTTTTTTTCTTTTTTCACTTGAGGGGATCAAAATATTACTTGCCCGATTGGGCAAGTAAATTTAAACATTTAGAGTTTTTACTGCCCCGACATGAACATTTTACTTAGCTGCCGCAAAACACCACCACGCCTCAGCGCTCATTGCCTGCCCGCGACTCTTCTCACACACTCACACCACCCCCGCACTCAACCTCGCTCACTCGTATATTTCAAATCTAATCACACCCACAACCTGCCTGACCAACCACTTCTCTTTCCCTTTCCGACTAAATTGAACTTTATTCCCTTAGCCATAGCATCCACAACCAGAGCCAAACAGACAGCATAACAGTGCCGCGTGCGCGCCCACCGCAACCAACCACAAACCTCCTTTAACCAGTATCCCCACCATCCACGCTCCATCACACCACCACCGAAACCCGTTAACCTCACCGTCCAAGCTCTCCTACACCGCACCATGCTGACCAGCAGCGAATTTCTACAGCTTTACCGCCACGCTATAAACTCATGCTGTACGCTAGATGTCTCCTCACACACCTCTAAACGTTGACATCATAGCCGCACATCAACAACTCTCTTCAAACAACCATCTACTTTACTTATAGATTTAAAATGATTACTCCTACAACATTTTAATGCACGCCCTAACATGCCCATGCAAAGCTGGCGTCCAGCCTTCGCGTTCCTCCCTCTGCAACCATAAAAACTTGCGACTAACAATTGATCACCTCTGCATCTCCCGAAACCCGCACAAGAAAGGGCTCTCTCTGCTGCGACTCCCATCGTGCGTTATACGCTACACCACGCCACGTCTCCACCGCGACGAGACTGCGCGCGATAAACGCATAAAGTTCATAGAGTGGTGTCCAGCTCATAGCACTGCCTCGAAACTCGGCTTTAATATTGTGTTAATTGTTAATGTCTGACCATATCATTTGTCCTCATCCGTGTTAAACTATTCCTGATGTCATTATTTATGTCATTATTGCACTGAAATGGGGACAATCTCCGAAAATCCGTGTTAATCTCACCTCCGCTGATCGCGAGAGCTTAAGAGGCCTCCTATTTATGGAAAAGCTTACTGAAAACAAAAACCCTGACTAAACCCTCTGCGGAACTTAGAAAGAATTGTTTCCGAGAACTTACTAAACTAACGTTTAGCTTATTGACGAATTCATGTTCCGAGATTAGAATTCTCCGCTCTACATACAAACGATCCAAGTCAACCACTCCGCCGGCGCTAATTAAGATCACACTCACTTTTCGTTCTCCGGCTGTGCTCTCTGCACAACCTCGCCGCACACACATCTACCCCTTTGTACCGCCGCAAGCTAAATTAAATCCGCCAGCTATTTAACGATAAAACCGAGCGTAGGCCCGCGAGTTCCCGGCCAAAGCCGCGGTGCGCGAGCAAAGGCCGCAGCCCCGCAGCTTCTCTAACTCCACTCGCTAAACGAGCCTTACTTAACCGCCCGCGCCAACTGATTCACTCCTCGCATCCGAATCGTGAAACCCCAGCAGAATCGCTCAGACTCATATCCTCAGCTCGTCTGGAATATACGAAGCTTACGGCAGACTGATTGCGTACTATTTTTTCTAGTTATACTGATATACGAAAGATAATACCCTATCCTAACTCGCATCCTCCAATGTGCACAAGCGAGTAAAGTCTCCGCTGATAATGTCAATAATCCGCCAACACTCGCCGCCGACACGAACGCTCGCGACATCACACGACACGCGCCACCTAACAAGCCGTAGTCCCACACCTCTCGCCAGATCGCCGTCTTCGCCCTTCAGCGCTTCTCTTCCTCCAAACAATCCATCGCTCCGCTCAGAAACATCTCACGCACCATCACCCCTTAACTTGAAATAAAGAGACAGTAAAATTGCAACCGGACGACAGTGTATTAGCCTATGTTTTAACTTCATCAGGAGAATAACACCAACCCAATTCAGGTGTTCTTTCAGCCTAATACCATAGACTCCGTACCGCAAACTCGCAATACGCAACGCCCGTCTCCTCTCCGCCCACCAGCTAAACGCCGTTCTCTCGCACAATCCCAAGAGCAAAATTAGCCTCCCGAGCTTGGCCGTAGTGGTTTCACCTAAATTCTCGCTTTATGAAGGTACATTGTCTGAATGACATCAAGTCATTGTACGGTCTTATAAGCTCTCTATGGATATGTAACTTCGTCATAGGTTATGTTCTTCTATAAATGTCTCCTTTAAGTAAAGGATGTAGTGCACACCCCTGGAAAATCACATTAGCACCTAATCCCAGTGCATTGTATTCTATTGTGATCAGGGACAAAAATGAGATTTCAAACTCTATAGCAGCTACTATAAAGGGATTATCAGATTAACCTAAAAGTTGACAAACTCATTAATTCCCTTCATGGCTAATTGACTTTCAATGCAGTAGCTTCTGTAGTTTTACTAGGATTTAAATGGAAAGAATAAACAGGACTATAAAGGAATAAAGAGGCAGTTCTAAAACGTGCTTAAACTATTTAAATTCACTCAAACTTTGAACATGAACTTGATGCACTGTAGAATCTAATAGTGTGCATGCAAACTGTAGCTCTTGAGCAAGTGCAAAGTTACTTTCCCATTTGCAGCCTAATTCCCTAATTTTGAATGAAATAAGGGTACAGGATAATTTCATGCACTTTTTGCAGTAAGCACACCATGTCACTCTCAGCTTCTATTTCTCTCTGTAATTACCTAAAATTCTATGTATATAATATATAAAACTTAAATTGATTAATTAAATAGATACTGTACTGTCTAAAACCAGAAAGGTGGAATCTTTTCTAAAGGGGAAACTAAGAAAGGGATAAAAAGTTGAGAATACACTGTTAAAATATGTTGACTACAGCCATGTCCACACGATCGGACATAAGTGGCTTGTGACCGGTCATAACTTATGTCGGTAATAGCATCGGATATAAAGTTGCTGTGAGAACGATTGTCGGACATAACTCTATCGGATATAGCGCGACTTATACCCGACAATTTCCGAAGAAGACCAGATATAAGTCCGGTAATAAATTGTTACCTGTAATAACAAAATATGTGTGGACTGTAAATTTGCGCTGTCAAACATAACTATGACCTTTTATATCCTTTTCATATCCTTTTTAATCCAAACTAGTGGCTTTGACTTTTCCTTGTTTACCAATTCACATTTAGCGCAATTTGGGTCAGAGGTTACGACCCGATAGCACCTTGACTATGTCATTTCCTGTCTGCTATTACCAGTAATAACGTGAGTAAGCTTTATCAGGCATAAACATGTCGGGTATAAGTGTTAATACCGATGCGTTGGTGGATCAATGGAACTTTTTTTATTACGTCTGACTTATGCCCGACAAAGATATGCCTGGTAATAACTGCCTTTGTGAACGCAGCTTAAATGTAAGTCCATACCCACAAAAAATAAACAAGAAATTGTTTTTGATGACAAAATATGGCTTGAAAATAAAATTTATGTTTCTTCTCTTCGATGTGCAATTAAAAAAACAGGTTCTTTCGAGCTTACGTTGACATCAAATTTCTCAGTGATGATATAATACAATGTTTCAAATACTGTAGTGTAAATTATGGCTTTCATGAGCTTTTCAAACATGAATTTTAAATGCCATCTGTCATGGAAAAAGTGTAAAAGTGAACTCTTCCCATTCAATTCATTAAATATAGCATTGCTCTGTAAAAATGCAGTAATTTAAAATGTTGATTTTACCAACCAAAATCACCTATTTTGAGCCTTTGCACAACACATGATCATGTTAGTTTTGTTTGTTTTGTGATGTAAGGTTAAAAATGTGTGTGAATTGATTGACTGCCAAAAATAGTAGAGACAGATATGAAACACAATGTACCAAGATGAAAGTTTATGAAATGTTCATAAAACTACAAATCTTCAAATGATTACACAATATGGAAATAAAAAAAGACAAATAATTATACAACATGGAAATAAAAAAAGACAATCACATACCTTTATCTTGTCCAAACTCTCCTTCTGCTCACGTTTAAGACCCATGACCAACTGCTGGTGTTCTAGAAAAATTGAAACGACGAAAAGAGAAAAATTCAAAAGAAACGTGAGTGCGGTGACCCAGACCACTGCGATCAGGGAGGAAAACCTGATGCCTGCATCTAAACGTTGCCATGACAACAATGAGGAGCCCAAACCACAATTTATAAACATGCCTACTCACTTGGAAAAAAACGGTACTCAATCTCAAGACTGAAGAAATATTAGAAATACCAGGTACATATTTGTTTCCAATAAAATGGAAATACCTTGTCAATCTACTTTTTAGAGACTCAGGTCACCGATTTGTTTATTGGGTCAATGGCTGAAATGCAGGTGAGGAGATACAACTCTCAAGTGTTATATTCATGTTGCGGAGGCGTGAGGGCTCCTTAGGTGCAGGTACGGTTACGGAGTGGCTATAAGGTGACAGACATGCCGGGCATTTTGACGATTAGTGACATTAGTGACGGTATCGTGGGAATTACACCAGGGTTAGAGATCGCTGGGAAAACAAATATAAATGTATCACTTTCAGCCATCATCAATGGACATGGAAATTATAGTAAGAGCAGTAGAATAGCAGCAGTCACACAGGTAGAAACAGGAGTGAAGTGGTAGTAGTAGTAAGTAGTGGTAGTAGTGGTGTAATAGTAGTAGAAGTAGTAGAAGTAGTAGTAGTAGTAGTAGTAGTAGTAGTAGTAGTAGTGATATTAGTAGCAGAGGTAGTAGACGTAGTAGTAGCAGTAGGAGCAGCAGTTTTAGTAGTAGTAGTAGTGTAAAAGTAGTAGTAGTAGTAGTAGTAGTAGTAGTAGTAGTAGTAGTAGCAGAAGTAGTGAACTACTACTAGAAGTACAAATACTGCTACTACTTGCCTACTATGGCTACTTCTACTTTTCATAACTACTGCCACTTTTAATGTAATGTCAGTACTAATTCTGCTACCCGTAATACTTCTACTAACACAGTGTATCATCATCATCATCACTAAGCAGTGCAAACACAGTAGGAAGAATTGTGGTATTCAAGGTCACTATCATTTTGATTATGATGAGATCTATTTTTTTACCCACTTTATGACACCACTCATTTATCAATATGTGCAAGTGTATAAACATAATATATGCAATTCCATTCCACAGCCAATAAATTCTGCTATCACAATGATAACTAATATTTATACACATATTAAGTATGAATTCAAAAACACAATATCCATATACAGTGTAAAAGTCATTTTCTCAAGGCCAGAAATATATTTTTGATTGGGTTACTCATAAATTTACCACACCAAGTTGGCACAGTCTGAATATGCATGATCTGCATGGATGTACACGGCAGTATGTGTTTGTCCGAAAGTGTATCATTGTGTGTTGTGTTGCAGATTGGATCTGTAATGGTAACATACTCGTATTACTCTCATGGGAAAAAAGGGAACATTACCAGAACTATGCCATCCAATTTCCCAGTGACATACAAAACATAAAATGTCAAATATAATACAATTTGCTGGCCCTAGTTCTACTCCATCACTACAGAAGAGGGCAGAGATAAATTGTATGCGTGGGATTAGGTACCAAAGCTGTTACCCCGAATATGATGTGCAGGATGGGATCGGTAGCTAGTCGTAATATCGGCAGGAAATTAGAATGTCTAATTGGACAGGGTACTATAGATCTAGCTTGACAGGGTTTGTATTGATCGTGAAGTGTAACATCAATATTATGGGGTCCATTACATGAAAGCCTGTCCCTCTTGGCGTCTGATACTGGGCCAAAGGTCATGGCAGTGTACGTGACATCATTTTGAACAAGGGATGTGAAAGTCTGTCTGCATCAACAAAAGAAATACAAGCTCTCTTTTAAAGGGTTGTACGAGAAGAGGGAAGACAAGATGTGTAAGTAGTGGTGGAGGAAGAAGGTGCAACATGGGGCATTGATGCTGTTATTATTTTCATCATCATCATCATCATCATCATCATTAGCAGCAGTACCATTATTACATATTTATTCTTACAATCATTAATGTTGTCGTCATCATCATCAACCGTCCTCCTCCTCCTCGTCAAGATCATTATCATTATCATCATCATCACATCATCATGTAATGGATTTTTTTTCTTCATATGATGCCCTCTGTATTATTATGATTAACAGACATGTAAGAAAAAAGAAACCTTCTGGACTTGAACCTGTCATCTATTGTTTTCTTCTTCTTCATCATTATCATTATCATTATCATTATCATCATCATCATCATCATCATCATTATCATCAAAATCTTGTTATTATTATTATTATTTTTTAGAATAAGTTAGTGCTACAAATGTGTCACCACATTCAGAACTTTTCCATATGCAAAAGTGTAACAGGTGGGTACTGAGGAGCAAGTATTGAGGAATAAGCACAAAATATTTTGGGTTGGGGTCCGTGGAAAATGCAAGTTATACCAAACTCAAATTGTCTGCAATTGGTTAAGGGTAAAAAAAAATGATTTTAAATACTTCTGATATATGCATGTTATGGTAACTCAGTGCTGTACATCATAAACTGCAAATTACAGCAGTGCATATATCTGTCAGTGTTCCTTCACGCAATATCCTGTTCCCAGGGCTGATAAAAAAATTTCCATTTTCAATATAATTTCTCAGAGAGGGGTTCACTGGCAGTGTCATTACGGCAGCCACTTGGGGACTCACGTGGGGGTATATCATGAAATTATGATGTCATTTATCAACACAGATCTATGTGTTAGTATGACCTATTAGCCTACTTTTTGATTATCATATGGTTAGATATGCTACAAATGTATAATGGTACATTTTTCTGTTAATTATTATTATTATTATGTTGTTGTTGTTGTTTTTGGGGGGATATTTCAATTTAAACACTTTCAAGACTGTGTGAATTCCATATTAGTTAATCAATTATCTTTTACAATGACCTTAATTTTCTGGATAAGTTATATTGTGAAAATCTAGCAGGGGAAGGGGACAAAGGTAAGACCTGTACATGGAATACAGTACAGGGATGGGCAGATCTGCTAAGTTGCATTTTTGGCAGGGAATTCCTAAAACTACATACAAACATACATAACATTCAGTAAAACATGATCCATAAAATGGGTGCAGGTTTGGAGGCCTCAGTCTAACATCCCCATTGAAAGAGCAATGTTACAACAACAAAGTATCCCTACCTAACCCTCACAAAAAATGTAAAAAAAAAATATAATGTCTGGAGTTATAGTTAATTTCATTGTTGACCTTTGAAGCTTAATTACATAGTGTGTTAACCCATTGAAGATGGTTTGATCTGGCTTTAAAGTGCATTTCCCATAGAGCTCGAGATGAGATATCTGTGTCTAGTCTTCACTGGGTTAATAGATAATTTGCATAAACTTCAAACAAACATATATATATATATCCACATATGGAGCAAGTGATGAGAAACATACAACATAGACATGTATTGACATTCTGGGTGTATGATGAAGCTTCATCTCAATGGGATCATCCTTGAATCTTCCCTGGGATACCACACGCATACATTATCTGCTAATATATGAATGTATGTCAGTATCATCTCGCCTATGATTCTCAGTGACTCACAGGCAGGCACTCCTATTATCAAATGTATCTTTATCGCTCTCGAGGCAGCCACTTTGAAGGCATATTCTTTTAGCTAAATACTGTAATCTGTAGCCAGGGCTCCACATTAACTTTTTTGTGTGCTTGCCCTTTGGGCAAGTGAAAGTGATATTTTGAGATTTTTACTTGACCGAATGAAAATTTCACTTGTCTGAAAATAAGAAATAATTAAAAAACATTTTAATATATCATTTTTCAATTATTTCATTTTCAATCATGTAGGCCTTTTTGCACTTAACAAGTTTGTTATTTTAATTCTGGGGGTTGCAAAAGGTGTGATTTATGAGACTACAGAGTCGTAAAAGAAAGTACATTGAACAAAATAATAAAATTTATTATAGGCTACATTAACTGAACACAAAATTCCACACAGATTTGTATACTTTTGCTGAGATTTTTACATGTTTTTCTCATTTGATTAAAAGTTTACTTGCCTGATTGGGCAAGTAAATTTTAACATTTTGAACTTTTACTTGCCCATCATGAAATTTTACTTTTACAAATAGTTTTTAAATAAATCCTGTTTGACATTGTATCTAGGCATCATTTAACAAGGTTTCTCATTGAAACTATCCATGCTACATTACATGAGCCTCCATGCTATTAACCCGTTGGAGACTAATTACAAGTTAACTCGTGTTGGGGTCTATGGAGAATGCATGTTATAGTGAAATCAAATTGTCTCCAACGGGTTAATGTAGGCCTATCTGAAAAGGTATAAAAATAAAGCCCCCCCCCCCCACCCCCATAAAAAAAAAAAAATTACAGATCAAAACAATCATTACCGTAAATGGTTTTAAACAGTGAAAGCCAATGAGTGACCATTCTAATTATCTCTCATAGACTGCTGTGTTATATAATTTTTGTCCCCAGGATATTCATGTGCTGATAAGTATAGTGTGTACACTTTTTTTTTGCTAGTGACAGCATAACTGTCTAAAATGTTGTGTTCTAGGGTATTTATTTGTTCATTCAAATACTACCAGGTAATTCACTCAAATTGAGATATCAAAGTTTGACAATTTTTTTTAATGGGGCTTCCACAATGTCAACCAATGGCATAAACAAACCCTGCATTCTCCTAATTGATCCATCAACTTCAATGATCGACATAAGACAAATTCAACCGCATGTGTGTGTATATTGTGTGGCATCCACTTCTAAAATTGGCCTAGCCAACAACCCGAACTGAGCAAATATCAAAGCCCTTTTATTTTAAGGATCTCATTGTATCAACGATGTACTGACAGTTGAGTCTGGTCCAGACTCAAGAGCTCTGATTTTGTGGGTCTTGATGTTGATTTTAGTTGTCAAGAGTGAACATGAACTAAATCAATGTCAATCTACACAAATAGCAAGCCTTGTTCTGCCCAGGTCTCAGAATTAAGACCAGTTTTTCCTCTCTTTTTTTTTCCCAGAAATTTTTGTCTCATCAATATTACTATAGTTACAGAGGTTAAATTCCTATAGTGGTTATACTTATTTATATTTTCATTAGAGAAAAACAACTGATGTCTAGTCATTTGAAGAAATGAAATGTATAATGCAACTGTTTATTTGTGATGGTTTTATATGACATATACACTGCATCGTAAAAATCAATCAGCAAATTTAATCAGGAAAATGTGTGCCGAGGAGACTTCTATCTGCTGTGTGAGCAAGTGCCAAATAAGTTGGCATTTAAATAATAATTTACAACAGCTCTGTCTGGGGAGCTTGTGGCACAAGCCAGGGTAGGGGTTATGGGGCATTGCAGGTAACAGCAACAAATGTTCAGACATTTATGAAACATTTTATTAAAGTTCTCTGACTGAAAATATGACTAGAGTACAGCATCTGCATACAATTGTAGCAATGACAGTTAGAAAACTGCTTAAGCTGTTAATTATTATCATTATTATTATCATTATCATCATCATCATCATTATCATCATCATTATCATTATTATCATTATCATCATCATCATCATCATCATTATCATTATTATCATTATTATCATCATCATCATCATCATCATTATCATTATTATTATCATCATCATCATCATCATTATCATTATTATTACTATTATTATTATTATTATTATTATTATTATTACTATTATTATTATTATTATTATTATTATTATGCTGCAGATGATGATGACAAATTGATTCATATCATTAGGAATAGTGAGATGGAGCCCCACCCCCTCTCCCCCACCCTCCTCTCCCCAGCCCCTTCCCCAGGATTCCTGGTCCTCCTGCTGCCTGTATCTCATGCCTCTACCCAACGTGGAGGTTCACTAGTCTGGCTTCCAGACATTTAGATTAACCCACCCTATATCAATACTGAATAGGGAAACTACTGCCTTTAGTCAACGGCTTTGACCAAGACTAGTGTCTTGCTTCACTTTATGAAACTGTAATTGCAAGCTGTGGTCACACCCATCTACTCAGAAGAAGAAAACTTCCATGGTCTGGAACCGAGACTAGATGTTCACATCATTCATCACTTTCCTGGTTATTTCTGGTATTGGAAGGGTAAACACTCCAGGGAAACCCCACAACAGGTGTACAACATGCATCATACTTGCTACTGTTCTCCCAAGAAGTGCTATCAGAGAGAGAAGTTCAATGTCAATTTACATAGTCAACCCAGACCACTTATCCCTGCTATTCTCAGAGTAGTGTGTACACAGCAATTTGGAAATGCTTACTTAATCTAATAGAAAAGAAAAGAGCACAACATGATCACCTTCAATTGAAATGTACATGAAACAATTGTTGTTTTATAAATATACCAATGTTTAAATGTCATTTAAATGTTAAGACATGAAGGAAGGCAAATATACTAATAATGGATGATAAATGTATTAAATGTCATACTTGTCATACTAATTTAATAACATACTATGTACTTCTCACAACTAACACAAATTCATTTTGCTGCACAATTTGGAACTGCTTACCTAATCTAATAGAAAAGACAAGAGCATTTCATGATCACTGTCAATAGAAATGTACATGAAAATATTTCTTTCTCATTATAATACCAATGTTCTAATGTCATTTAAATGAAAGTGGATGACAGTATCTGACAGTGTTGACAGTGTCTGCTTACTCTAATTTAATAATACACTGTTCACAACTAACACTAATTCATTAGGCTACATCTTGTAAGTGATTAAGAGGGAGGAGTTTGATGATTACAAGTTGTAGCATTGGATAATTTAAAACCCCCTATCCCATCAGATTGATAATTATGTCTCTATTGATCGTTGGTTATACAGGCCACATCTGGGGTGACATGCAATTATCATTTCTCAATTGAAGACTGTGTCTCTTAGTTATAGCAAATCAATTCAAACAAAATGCTGAAACTGAACATGGCAGTTTCATTTACCCAAGTCCTGTATTTGAACTTGGATCCTATTACAGCCAGTCTAGTAGGATCCATGGTTTGAAGATGTGAGGAATATAACAATGAAGAAAAGTGGTGAAAAAGAGGCAAAAAAATTCTGATGAAATATTGATTTTTAGCAGACGTTTTTCAAATAAATAAAACTGTTCATTTGACACATCAGTATAAATAACAACTCGTAGGCCTATATCAAAGAAGAGTTAGAAATGAGATATCAACTTTAACCCTATATTAACGTGGGGGGGGTCAATTTGACCCCCCCCCTCGACAAATTTCGCGACCACGCCACCGCGCAAAATTTTTTCACCGCGTCGCTCGCCGAATTTTTACTTTCAAGTCTTGCGCATCTTTTGAGAACGCAAGTTTTCCGCGAAAATCGGACATACGCGTTACGACGCTGCGTGAGCTTTAATACATGCATGTCAACACCCAAGAATTGCTCAAAGAACGTGAATTTTGTGACAAAACAATGAAAATTGTGTTTTTTGCAGCCATAAATCATTAAATGTTATGATTATTTTGCTTTTACTGATTAAATGAATTAATTTTATGCTGTTGATAATTGCAGAAAAGTGTCGGCGCCACAAATTTCATGCGGAAAAAACATAGAAAACAAAAGGTCCGAAAAAACAAGGAGAATACATAAGAATTCAGCAAAACAATAAAATACATAAAGAAATTAATTTCCAAATTCGGCAAATGTTTTTGTAGATAATGTGTTAAAAAATGGGGTCAAAAATGATATTTTCACACTGGAGTCGGTCAAAAATTACGGCAATTCTAACTAGCTATTGTAAGTGAGTTATAGGCGAAACCAGAATTTCAGTTACACTTATTAAGCATGAATTAATTTGCTTAAAAAATAGAAAAATTAATTTTTTGAAAATTTTACTATGCAGTCGTGCAGTTTACATCCGGCTCTATGCGCACGCAAATTTTCGCGGCGATCGCGCGATCGGCGGCCGAGATCTTGGGGGGTGGGGTCAAATTGACCCCCCCCCCCCAGTAAAAACCCGGTCTGAAATAGCCCAGTTAAAATAGGGTTAATCATAGATTTCTTTTTTTATATTAAACCCTTAACATGGGACAAAACTTACTTCACTACACTTTTGATCTTGAATTAAAGTGTCCAATTTCTATCAATGAATTAATTCTCAATGAAGTTGTTTTAGGGTTTGCACTATTAAAAGGCGGTCCAAGGAATTTTATTGACCTGGTAAATATCACCAAGTAGGTGGCAGCATTTCAATTGTGCTTATGTCAACACATTTAACAGGGTAAACATTGATGCAATTAAAGGCATATAAGAGAAAGGCATTGTTAAGATTTCAGTCTGAGAATGTGACATCAATTACGAGTCTGAGAGTACAGTGTTGTTATGGTTAGGGTACATGACTTGAAAAATTAGTAAATTAAAGTAGTAAACTACAGAAGTACATGTACCTAACAATATTATCGCTACAGACCACGATATAATCATTTAATTTATGAGGAAGACTGTGAGGAAGACTGTAAAGCAATGGTATTGTATCATATGGATACTTGGCTATTAATGTAAACATTTTAAGAGGTACAGAATACAGATGCAAAACTAGAAAACGTCAATGACGTAGCGCTCATCCGGCATCTCGCAACATCATATATCCGAAATTTCATGTGGTACAATTTTATACTGGTGAAAAGATTAAAATTTGATGTCCCGGAAGGAACATGAATATAAAAAAATTCGGGTGAGAAAAATATTAGTTTCATGCCCTGGAAGGGACATGAAAAAAAAAAATAATAAATATAAAAAAAAACTAATAATAACTACATGAATTATATATGATTGCATCCCCGGATCCCTTCCGGGGCTCCATACTGATTTCTGTTGTTGGAAAAAGCACATTTGAAGTGGAACCAAATTAATAGGTACTTGATATGAATACGAACTGAAATAAATTTCTGTTATTTTTGGAATAAATTTGCATAAATTACCATAATTAATGGAGCAACAGTTAAAAATTATGGGTAGAAGTTTAGTGTACCAAGCTTAGCTCTACCAGATAAAGCAAACTAAATCAAAATTGGTTGAGAAATAAATGAGAAGAAGCATTTTTGTGATTTCGAAAAATTTGCATAAATTTACATAATTGATTCATTTTAAATTTGCATAATTGATTAATTTCAAAATTTTGTGCAGAAGTCTTGAAGCCCCCACCTAGCCCTATCAGATCAAACAAACAGAATGAAAATCGGTCAGAAATGTGGGAAAAGAAGCAATTTTTGTTATTTTGGGATAATTTGGTCAAATTACCATAATTAATCAATGGAGTATAACAATTCAAAAATTCTGTGTAGAAGTTTAATGTGCATACTGCAGCACCTACCAAATAAAGCTAATCACAATAAATGGTTGAGACATGAGAGAGAAGCATTTTTTGTGATTTTCGAATAAATTTGCATAAATTAAAAAATATAATGATTTCACATTCTGTGTAGAGTTTTAAATCCCCCCCTAAGCCCTATAATAATGAAACAATCCAGAATCAAAATCGGGTGAGAATTGACCGAAGAAGAAGCATTTTCAAAACTGTGACGGACGCGGACGGGACGAAGGGCACGACGGACGGACGGACGGAAGGAGGACGCGGACGGACGGACGCCGGACGCCAACGGCCATGGCATAAGCTCATCGGGCCCTTCGGCGGATGAGACCTAAAAACCTTTTAAATTGGGGGGAGGGGAAGGGGGTTGGTTGACAATATTACTCATGAATTTATTATACTAAGCATTTAGTGTAAATTTAGTCCTTTCAGTATGTGTGTCTTTATGCTTGTTCCTCTTATTCTACTTCCACAGTCAGATACTTTTCTAACTTTTTTTTTGGTCAGTATTTATCCCAGTACATGTAGGTTGTGGGAGTGACACAAACTCAAATACTTCCACCTTCCACCTTTTGCATAACACAGTGTGTACTGGTGTAAAGAACATCTCTTTCCAACA
Source organism: Eucidaris tribuloides (assembly GCA_001188425.1). Lineage (NCBI taxonomy): Eukaryota > Metazoa > Echinodermata > Echinoidea > Cidaroida > Cidaridae > Eucidaris > Eucidaris tribuloides. The sequence continues at coordinate 17,165 of JZLH01S0125548.1, forward strand.
AATCATACTGATATGATTGATCAAACTGCTCATTTACCTATGCCCTGAGCTTTTTTATTTGTGAACACCCTCTGTTTCCCAACCCTTACACCCCTTCACCTAATTTCCACTCCATCCAGGTAATGTCACTCATACCCTTTTCACACAACATGCGACTTTAGCCCGCTTCTGAAGCGGGGTAACTTTAGCCCGGTGTAAGTCGTTTTATACTGCCTTTCTCGACCACCCATGACGAGTGCGAGACCGGACTAGTTACCTGTATCCCCCTCTCAGCTGTGCATCCCGCGAGCACGAAAATTGTTTATCATGTGTGCTTATTATCTACGTAGCTAGTATATGAGTTCAAATTCAGTTTTGCGCACGAATTTCAACACACATAGAGTTACATTATGTATCTCTATGGCAATATACCATATGTACCGGTAGATCTACTAGTTTTTGTCTTTACACTTCCCGTAAATAGTCATCTCGATCTGTGTTAAACTGGATATCTTTTGATCATGGAATCTGTGGAAATTATGCTGATATTTGCGGTGCTAACAGTAACAGCTCACACTGGACATTGTCTGCAAAGTGCAATTGCTGCTAGCTGTATCTCGATAGATGATCAGCGTCTCAGCGATAATGTCGTTGTAAACTGAGGACGTCACGAAATGCAAACTTCTCCCATCACACAGCACGCCAGTGCAGTGGCAGTGACAGCGCGGAAGCGGCATACACTATTTTGGTTTCATGGTTCACTGAATTTTGTCTGCACTAAAAGCGAGAAACATTTTATACCGACTTTTAGCTCCGCGCTGATGAGGACTGATCCACCTCCTAGCCCGCACTAACTTTAGCTCGGGCTAAATATTTTTCGACCTTTTATACTGAGAGTTACCCCGCTTCAGGTCCGGACCTGATGCGGTGTAACTCCCAGTATAAAAGGGGTATCAGATAGGTCATGTACAAGCCACCTCCCAGAACTGGGTCAAATTTGATTGTGAACAGTATTCATAAATTCATTCCAGATGTACAATTTCTGTGAGCTATAAAACTAAAAACAAATACTTGTACAACTTTTCTTACATCATTAAGACACTGGGAGCTAATACATGTACTTAAAATCTCTGTTCATTATTTATGCATTACTAAAAAAATAGTACAAAGATTATACGGAATAATCCAGATGATTTCACATTTTTTTCTCACAAAGATTAATTTTTTTATGAGAAAAGAATTCCTGGACTTGATTTAACAAGTAAACTAACAAACACTTACCAGTGGCAGATCCATGGAGGAGAGCAATTAATCAATGAACCCCTACCCTTGTTGGCTTTACATAAAAAGAGGAGGGGGAAAGGGAGAGCACCAGAAGATAAATATATTAACCATGCCTCCACCCAATGCCCCCTCCCCATGGACAAAACAAGATGCCTTTTTTTTTTTAGGGGGGGGGGGGGAGAGGGGCATGTCAGTTCTAAATGCTTGCACAGGACTGCCCAGCCTCAACCCCCCCCCTTAGAAAAACCTGGATATGCTACTGCTTACAGTATATCCAGTTCAATAGTCACACTGGGTTCATAATTCAGACAATTGCTCCTTTAAAATGTGTACACTCTAGACACATTCAATATTTATATTCACTCCCACGATTCCCAGAAGAATGCTTTGCAATAGTGCAGCCCAGGCTAATGCGCTCAAATATCACACATTTCAACTCAATGAATGCCCAGCGTGAGATGTCTACAATCAAGCGCAGTGAGCACACATCAATAATTCCTGATGTGTACACTGTAGCTAGGTACTGAAAAATTATCATCTTAATATGCTTACTTTATTGCACCACAGAGTTTGAATCACTTGTGCAGTCACCTGACATGGTAGGTGATTACGGTACATTTCAAAACGAGGGGGAGATGTCTGTCATCTAGTACAGTGTCTATTTGCAAAGATTCAGTTGTCTTACCTAGATATTTTATGACTTTATGGGGAAAAATATGATGACTCACACCATTACATACTTTTGTTCATTCTGACATTGTCTATGAGAAAATATTCATCCAGTCATCCACACTGTTATTTATGATGTATTTTACAATTTGCTTTTATACACACTACATGTTCCCCCTCCAACCCCCCCCCCACTCACACACAACACAATTGGTAAATAATTACAATTGCACCTCTACTAATTACTAATCTACTTTTACTGCTGCTACTTCTACTACTACACTGTACTACTACTACTACTACTACTTCTACTACTACTTCTACTGCCACTACTACTACTAATACGCCGTAGGCTTACTACTACTAGTACTAATAATAACACTAACAATGATACAAATGAAATCAATACAGTAAAATGATAATGATGAAAATGATTATAATGCTGTTGCTGCTCTTGCTGATGACAATAATGATGAGTAGGAGTGAACTTGTGCTTCATCAATCATCACAGAAACAAAATATCAATAGAGGTTTTGGAACACTTAAGGCCACCGCACACTACACGATTTTCAGTCGCACGACTTGCCGACTTGGATCTGAAATAAATGTACGAAATATAAACGCTTTTTTATTTCGGATCCAAAGTCGGCAGTCGTGCGACTGAAAATCGTGTAGTGTGCGGTGGCCTTTACTCTCATGCAAATCTGAAACATGCCATACATGAGCAAGTAACAAAACAAGAACACACCTAACCCAACAGCCAAAATTCAGTGGGAGATAGCCTACAATACCTTTTTTTCAAAATGAGGTGCTTTGAAGTTTTGTTTTGAATTGTATTTCCAGTCTACAAATTGCCCAGTGAATCAAATTACCAAAAATATTGACTTTGAATGGCAACCTCCTTTTCCACATAAAAGTCAGTCTTGTTCACACAAAATTAAAAAATTCAGGATTAGTTGGGTGGTCATAATTGGATATTCTGTGGGAATTTTGGGCAAAAAGACCAGTTTTATATAGATCATGGATTTTTGTCTTCATTACATCAACAATAGCAAACTGTTTAGTTTAAATTAATCTCCAAGTTTGTATGAAAGAAATTGCAAATTGCTCAAAATTTTTGCCCAAACTTTACTCAGAACGGACTAGCAACATTCCACACCTTTTGTACAGGTGGAGCAACACACTGCACAGGAACAGTTTCAACTTGCTTCATAAACCCTACCTAAATTTATTTTGCAACCACTCTACCGCACAGCCATTGTCCACTTTCCCTCTCATATTGATACAACAGCTCAAGTGTATGAAGTGCCTGATTGCTTGGAAGTATCAGTTCAGACTCACAATGTGTGGGATGGGGTACGACACGGCTAATCCCCATACCCCTGGGGGAAGTAAGGTGATGAATTCCATACACGTGCAAGGAATCTCCAGTCTTCAGAGCAGTATGCACAATTTGTGCATTATGACTGCAGAATTCTAATTTGCTCGATAATGTGTTTTTTAAGCAAGGAAAGGCATTTCTTGTGGTTTGGAAGTTTGTTGTATATGATTTTTTTTTCAATCTTCTACTCATTTATTATTAAAATATAATTATGCCTGTTTTAAAGGTCCCTGGAATATCTGGGTGCAGTAAGGTACTGAGTGAACTTGACCATAAATTGCATGTGAAATGTGCTGGAAACTCATTTCTGCACAACGTAAAAATAGAAGGGATAGGCCGAGATATTTTTGGCCAATCACTCCAGAGTGCAATATAATTTGTATACAGTATGTTTACTAGAATATAGGCTGTTCTTGAATTACTCAATTCATTGGTTTCTTATATAACAACTTATAAAACTTACAAAGTCCCCCCCCCCAAAAAAAAATCACAATTTTGACCTCAATGGATTTTGTTGGTTTTAGGATCATCTTTTCTGATGTCCCATAAACTCCCATTACCATACATGTAATACAAAACACACACACACACACACACACACACACACACACACACACACACACACACACACACACACACACACACACACACACACACACACACACACACACACACACACACACAC